>JAPESX010000009.1:0-52086 GCA_029590615.1 Nemania bipapillata
ATATACTACTACTACTACTACTACTACTACTACTACTACTACTACTACTACTACTACTACTACTACTACTACTACTACTACTACTACTACTACTACTACATGGTATTCTGTATTTTGTAGAATATACTGTGGAGTTTCTGGCTCGCTTAAAGTTCCCATACCTTATGTACCTACATGTGGTGGTGTCTCACTATCCGTAGACTACCAGACCTCGTACAACAATATCACCTTCGAAATTAGGAGAGTATGAATAATATTTAGACACAAGCACCTTCACCTTATAACTAGCTATTCCCTGGCGTATATACACGTAAATTAGTAAGGTATACCCTAAATAGTAGATTATCTACCATGAATGCTACTAGACGTGGCTATGTTAGGCCAAGTCCAATAGGGCCAGCGCTGTTTGTCCTCTCCCGTGGCACCTCTTTTCCTACGAGATCTCTGAAGTCAAGTTGCACCGCCTCCAACATCTGAGCGTGCATCCTCGCCCGTTCTACACACTGGTTCCAGACATCCCCGCCTCGCTCTATACTGCTTAATTGCCTGCTGAGGATACCATTGAATGCATCTACCTCTTCTTTAGCCCACTTAACGCAGGCACTCATCATTGCTTGGGGGAAGCAACTCTGGAAGCAGCTGACTGTATTTCTTATGATACAGAAGTATACAAATGATAATTGCCATATGTAGAGGTGCAGGTCTCCCTGGAAAATACATTGCCTGTGGAAAACGAAAAAAACAAAAACGTTAATATTCGTAAGTCTAGCATCAAGCTTGCTGTTGTTGGATAACATACCTGCATCGCTTTTGGATTAAGTCACTCCGAGCTTCGAGGTATACCTCTCTCGCTCGGTCTTCAAATCCTAACCTATTCAACCAACTGACATTAGACCTCGTTTTCTGGGACTTGTTGTGCGTTTCTACTAGCTCTCGGACAATAACCTCGGCGAGCTTAGAACTTCTTTCTTCCACTTTGAAATTGATGAAATCCTGAGCAATGGCGTTATTTCTGAGCCCTCGGGCGAGATTCTTTAGCTTCTCTACTCGATCAACTGCCGTCTCAAAGCGTTGCAAGGCAATGTGGATATCAAGCTCGTCCATCTGGCCTTCAACCCAACGCAGATTCTGTTGCTTTCCATCTACTTCGATAAGCATGTCCTTGATATCGGACAGAGTTTCGAGTAACTCCGTTTTCTGGAGTAACCCCGGATCTCGAGACGCGAAGTAGTTGATCGTTTCCTTAGCTTTATTATTCGCGTCCATCTCGGACTGTAGACTTTTGCGCAGTTCTTCGACAGCCTTTCGAATGTTGAGTAACAGTGTTGGCTTCTCCGAGTCGTCGGGCTTCTCTGTCCGATAGATGAAGGATTCCTGCCCAACCCCTCGAACCATAATGGCATCCGCTAGCTTGACGTTTTTACCATTGAAGGCTTCACTAGTCGCAGCCATATCTACGACTTCCATTTCCAATAACGGCCAACAGCGATCTGCGACCAATTTTGTTGCTGGTCCACGCCCATCGTTCGAGTTGTCCACTTTCCGTTTCTTACGCGAGGCAACCATAAGGTGGTCATTTAATAGAAAGATCTGCATGGACCGCCTGGACCTATATGTTGCGTTGTCCAACTCAATCCACGGTCCAGCGTTCTGAACCACGTGTCTACCCATCAAGTTGGGAAGAAACTTCTGGGAACCCTCGACATTCTTATACAATGTTTGCATCTGAGAGTTCCAGAGCGCTGTCCTGTCAGCGACCGAGCTTCTTTTGTCTCTCTTGCTCAGGCCTGTAGAGAACTCCCCGGCAGGGCTATCTTTGTTGGATGCAGCTCGGAGAGCGTTCGTGTTGGTCTCGAGCTCTTTAAACAGATTGCGAAGCGAGCGCATTTCGCTCTTCAACTTTTCGGCCTCCTTACTGATCTTGATGAACTGTGTACGGTTCTGATAAACATTTTGCTGCAGGTCGCTTGACGCTCTGATCTTCAGTTTCCGTAAGGCATCCTCGTAATCCCTGATCTCGTCCTCGCTGGCCTCGCTGAGGACAGCGGTAACATACTGGTCTGGAACCAATCTGGGGTCCCGAAGCGCTTGTGGGTCGACGATAGGTGGCGCATTACGTGTGGGAGGTGGTCGCGAGTTCACCGAAACTGACGTGTCATATTTGGAAAGGTCAATGTTGGGGATGGAGGGGACGGAGGGGATGGGTGGTTTCTGTGCGTCGAAGTCTGAAGGGAAATTGTTGAAGCGCGTAGAGTAACGTCGCTTGACAAGGTCACCAGTCTTCCCTCCCGAAGGAGGCGGTCGTTGGCGGGGTACTGGGCCATCATCAGTATTGGGGGGTGCCACGGATCCGCCACCGATGCTTTTGGGTATTGTCGGGTTATTCTCCGTCGGAATGGGGGCTGATATTTGTCTGGGGGCGCTGATTGTTGGGCGGTTCTTTCTCTTAGGACCCTTCCGGAGCGAGATCTTGCTTCGCTCTTCGGACATCATGTGAGTAGTACGAGGTGAGGATCAATGACAAAAAACAGTGACAATGCTTAACATCCGCGTTAGCACTCACTCGCCGCAGCTTGTCGCGATAGCAGTTCAAAGGAACGGAGAATGTACATGTATGGAGAATAAGAACAGCCGTGATCAGTATCGAGGGTAGGTAGATGGCGCTAAATCAGTTCGCGGCTGGGAATAGGTAGGTCTCGATAAGCTTGAACGTAATGTATCTGGTAGACCATGAAACACGGACCTGGTGCTACCCACGTGCCAATAGGTATATGTAGGTACAGAAGACCCACTCCCGGGCCCCTGGGCTAATGTACCTAGTTTACCCCATTTTTTTATCAGCCACTCTTTTCCACCACTTCCACACGCCACAGGAGCTGGTATAGAATAAATGACTTGATCTAATGGTAATGGTTTACAATATTTCTCCATGTTGCCCGGTATTCGAATGATTACTACCACCACTGCAGCCTAATATTATTTATTTTATCGTAGATGTTTTGAAGCCAAAGAAAGGTTTGAGTCCCTGATGGCTGAAAGGATCCCCCACGTGTCAAGAAACCTGCGTCGATATTTACCTAGTACCGGTTGTGACTGCCAATCGATCTGCTGCTTATGGGCTAATCCTACGTCTAGATTCAGGGAACAGATGCGAATATTTCAACTGTGAATGTTTGGGGGCTGATTAGAAACGACAAAGAGGAGTATCTGTGACTATCCATTTGGAGCTTAGAAGCTGCCAGCCGCATGCACAGCCAGTCAGTTCAAAGCGAGCGGATTATTCGAACAAAACTTTGTTAGCACTCGTAGAAAAAACAACTGGCTCAACTCGCCTAATAGTACGGCTTTATGCTATATGGTATACATAATGTTTCATGTCGTTGCCGATATCAATCATCTAATAATCCTAGCGTCCAGTGTATTATCCTGTCGACGCCTTGTCCATGAATGGCACTCACTGGAATTGCAACGCAGTCCTCTGTCCAGGCATGCTCGACGTCACTAGGATGGGGCTCTTGGTCGTCCGTAATGGCATCTAAATACCTCTTCAATGTTTTGAAGTTCTCCTGGGTCCCAGGTAGATCACTTTTGGTGGCAATGACGAACCACGGCTTAGCAGCAATGTGCAAGCCCGTTGGTTGAGTTGTCGACTCGGGCAAATCTGCTACCATCATCTGGCCCATTCCGGGAGTATTTCTACCCCCCCTGCCAGTCAATGCGCTTACTTGCCTCTCGTTCTCTTTCTTCGTCCTCGCGCATGTACGCATACAGACCGACTTCGGTCCATAGAGCCTTGAGTGCTTTGACCGCATCACCTGCAGTGAGATCTATGACGAAGGCGAGGACGCTTGCCCGCTCGACGTGGCGCAGGAACTCGATTCCAAGCCCTTTGTCTAGATGCGCGCCTTCAATGAGCCCTGGGATATCTGCGATTGTGAAGCGTTTGCGGGGCTCCGGCGCCTGACCAATTCGCAACTGGCCGGGCTGGTGTGATACGACAATAGATCCTAAGGTAGCATCACGGATAATAGAATGGGAAGGGGAGGTGTGTCCGGATGGCCGGGGCTTAACAATTGGGCGTCCCTTGTGGTTATCGAGCACCACAGTGCCGATGTTAGGCTGGAGTGTCGTGAAAGCCCAACTGCCAACGCGGGCGCGGCTACGTGTCAGGGCACGCAACAGGGTACTCTTACCAGCGTTTGGAAGCCCAACTAAGCCTACGTCTGCGAGCAGTTTAAGCTCGAGCTCCAATTGCATGCGCACGGCTGCTTCTCCCTTAGTTGCGAATAGGGGACGAGGCCGGTCCTTAGAGACAAAGTGTGGATTGCCTAACCCGCCAAGGCCGCCTGCCGCCAATAGAATAGGACGAGGGGATGCGACGGAGAGGTCGAGATGTATAGAGGGTTCGGGTTGAGTATATAAGCGTTCTCGGCTCGACAAACGGGGAAGTGACAAGTTACGACGCTCGTTAGAGGACATTCCTGGATACAAGACAAATTTATGCGCGTTCGCGTGTTCGGGCGGGTCGGGCAATTCTATGTTCAATCGGAAGGTATCACGTTCGCTAGCATCCGCCTCCTCACTCGCCCGGGCCGCTGCCTCGGCCTCTCTGACCAACTTCTCATACGCAAGCTCCTTCTCCCTCGCTTCGCGGTAGCGCTTGTTCTCCGCCACCATCGGGTCTATTCTCTCGATCTCGCGGACGATGGTGCCAATAGGAACCTGGATGATGACGTCCTCGCCTCGGGCGCCACCGCGATTGCTGCCCTGCCCCGTCTTTCCACGGCCAGCACGGATAATACGACGGCGGGATAGCTTGTGCAGTGAGTTCTCGCCTTCAACAGCCTGGATATATACATTCCCACCGTGTCCGCCATCGCCGCCATTGGCAGGCCCGTTAGCTAAGAATGCTTCGCGGAGAAACGAAATGCAGCCATGCCCACCTCCACCGGCCTGAATCGTAATCCTAGCTTTATCAGCAAAGCTTGAGACGGAATAATCATCTGGCGGGGGGTTGAGGCGTGAGGGTGGTATTGCATCGCCCGAGGTCGAGGCGTCGGTCCTGCTTTTGCTTTCGATGATGGGAGTCGACGTAGGCGTGGCGGTCGAGAGCCTAGGTCGAGATAGACGGGTAAGGGAGCGAAATAGCGTCGGATAAAGGAATGGGAGGAAGAAGGCCGAGGCTGGGGAGCATCTGGGCGGCATCTTCGGCAGAAGCCTTGTTTCTCATGCTGTATTCTGTTGGGTGTGTGCATTCCTAAAATTTTGGAGTGATAAGCTAGTTGCGCCTATCTAGATTCTAGATAGGTAGGTATCTACAAGTAAAGGCTGTTTCCAGAGAGTGGTCCAAGCTCGTAATGCGTTAGGCGAGAACAAGGGATCCCTTGCATGGTGTACAACACATCAATACCTACATAATCTACCGATGGATAGCATCACTGTTCCTGGCCAAAGAGCTCGTGCACACAGTACCTAAGTAGTTTAATATTCTACTCATATACCTAAGATAGCGATCAATTAGTATGGTGTTTCCGTTCGTAAATAGGGCAATTAAGAATACTTAAGTCTTGTGATTTTGGTCATGAATTAGCTCTCTGGATGGTAGCTGGTAGCTCGGCTAACCAAACCCTAATACTCACAAGTAGGTAGGTTGGTAGCTGAAGACGTGCTGTCTCGACAGAAGCGGTGTGATTAGTATTCTGTAGATAGGGAGTATCTAACCTAGAGTACCTATCCAAAACATTACCTAGATACATGTAGATCCTAGGACATGCATACCTGCCTACAAAGAGGTACATAATGGACAAGGTAGGTACAGAATACATCTAGTGAGATAATAGACCCTACATTATGTAGGTATGTACGGAATACCTATCGGCACACCTTACTATACATGTACCTATCTAATCGCGGCTGGCGTAACACGGTAGTATTTGGAGGCTCAAGACAGCTATACTCATATTGTACAGAATAGGCATCTCCATCTCCAGGGCTGTGGACAAAAGTTTTTAACCTATCGGGTACCTACCTAGATAGTCTAGTAGATATCGATTCTATTATCTTGGGCACCCTTCTAGTCTAGCCGTCTCTTCAACGTCCTATATGTAAGTTTATTACTTTGCCTTTAACTTTACCTTGACCCTCGTGCATAGTGACCATCCCCATACTTTAGCGTCATTACTATTGTTGTCTTGGTTCCCTACCCCTTCTCCCGACCAAGGTTGATCTGATCAATCAAGATCTCGGGTGTGCAGCAATGTCGGCGGATCTGCGAACGCTCGATTGGGTTACTCCCATGCAATACTAGCAGGTAAGCTAACCGCCCATTCGAGCCACGACAGCCAAATTGTATCTCTTGCCCCCGAACGTGGACGTCCTTTGGCGCTCGGGCTCCGCTGAGCTGTTACACTCTGCTACCTCTGCTGATTGTCTCGCTCTCATCAATTGGTCTCTGCCGTGTCCCTCCGTTTTCTGCATCACTCTGCACCACCACTACCACCACCACTACCACCACCACTACCATCACCACCAACACCAACACCAACACCGCCTAACTATTCCTACTACTACTACTGTTGTCGCTAACTGTTCTCCCTCTCTCTCCCTCTCTACAGCTCCGTGACTCGTCAGGTCAGTCAGTTAGCCAGCTAGCCACTCCAATCTGACCAGTCAAGTTGACCTATCTACCAGTCAGTACTCGCGCTCTCTTTCTCTTGGTCGCTCTCTCTCTCACCATACTCACGCATGTACACACACTCACACACACACACCCATTGTCTCCCTCTCCCTCTCCCTCTCTCTCTCTCTCGYTTTCTCTACCTACCCCCAATCTTGGCTTCTTTTCGTACTGTGTAAAGTGTAAACCGCAGTCGTCTGGTCTCTACCCCACACTCCCATACAGTCATGCCACAGAGCCATGCCCATAGCCCGTAGAGCCCGTAATGTTGTCCGACTCCCGTGATATCGGCCATATCGGGTCTCAATCTTGCTTTCCTCTCTCCTTATTTGCTGCCCTCTTTTTTTCTTTTCGCCGCGTTCGACCGGGCGGTCAATTCTGCTTCCTGCATGACAATCGCAAGCTAGCCATAGACTGAACACCTCTTGTCAAGTTCCCCCCTCCTGCCACCACGCGGTTCGCTGTAACACTACTACCTGGACGGTAGTGCCCGCTGGCTGTGCTGCTACGTCTTCCTCTTCATAACACAGGTCAGTCTCCTTTCTGCTTACTTCTGATCTTGCTCCCCCCTTCTCGCTCCATGGACCCTTTCGGGTCACTCTATGGAAACTTCGTATGATATCACATCATAAACCCGCCGTCCCCTATGTGCACCGACCTCCCACACCCGTCGTCTTCGCCTCCGCCGCCTCCGGCTTCATGCCGCTAAGATGTATAATAGGGAGAAACACCGCAAATCCATCATTAGGATGGATCCGGACTGTGCCATTTGCCATGCCCCTGCAACCCATGCTTGCGACTGCGAGGCAAAGGGGCTCGAGAACGCAGTCCAGCAAGCAGAGATCCGGATGATGCAATCAGTGTACACTGAGATACGGTGAGCCATCCCTGGCATGTAGCCCTTGCCGTCCAACCCTAAGCCAAGGCGTGGCCGTGTGTCCTCTTGTGCTAACATCGTATCAGCACTTGGGTTCGGGCACATGCGCAGGATTATATACTTGAGTATTTCCGTCTGCTCACAGAGCGGCGGAAGGCGGCACATAACCAGCATATGGAGCACTTAACAGCGAATGCCTATCATTTTTATCATGCGCCTCCACACCCGAGCGAGATCCAGCAAGCTCAGGCCACTCTTAAGCGAGGTATCGACGAGGACTGGCAATCAAGTGTCCAGCGGTACCCAGAAGTGCTAGAGTATTTTTCGGTCTGGTCGAGCTGCAACTCCCCACCGAAGATGATCCTGCTGTCAAGGATCCGCCACTAAGCGCGATGAATGGAGCAGCGAGGAAGGGGAATAGACGAAACTCAATTATAGCTCCAGAGAGCGCACACGAGAGACCTCCTCGTATCAGTAGGAGAACACCACCACCCGCCATCGAGCGAAGAACACCGGCTCCTCCCTCCATGCATGTCGGTAACCTCGGTAACCCCATGGCGCCAGTACCACGGTCACGGCGACAGGCTTACCGGCCCCCAACAGCACCACCCCAAAGTTTCTACAATTATCATTAAATGGGATAACTGAAGGTATCCGATCAAAGATAATTATGTCTTCCCTATCATAGTTGGTCGGACACTCTCACTTCACCATACAATAGCCTAAATGAGTCATGATCGACTCACCACAGCGCTAACATTATACGAGAATTCCGGGTAGCAAGTCTAAACAATTTTTTTTTTTCTCACGCAGATGCCGATACCGCAAACCGGCTACTATCTCATCTTAGATATCCTGAGGATAGCGTTTCACGAGACGAAGATTATATGAGTCGATGACCATGTCCTGCAATGCTTCCAGGAACTAGCTGGAGTACACCACGGTTTAGGTCCATGATTATTTTGCATAGCGCCGGTACTGTTAACTTTTAACACCATTTCCAAAGTTCCATTTGTCTATGCCTAACACCTCGTCGCTCTATCTTGCAGGATCAGGGATACAGGTCTCTGGATTGCCTATCTTGATATCGTTAGGCCCAGATGGTGTTACAAGTCCTGAATACTATTTCGAATTTTCTTATTTCCGCAGATCGCGGTATTGGAGAATGGAGTTTTAAAGCAGTAATTGATAAATGGAGGAGTAACCACGGCGAAACTCGTCGCACTCAAGTTGTTTGATCGTTAGATGTACGAGAATCTAGGTGGGAACGGATACAGTCCGTCTGAAGCGAAATGGTCAGAACCAATCACAATGCAATGCTGCCCGTACAAGGTGTACCTGGAGAAGTTGGGACACATGCTGTTCAAACCGCGTTGGGTTTTGTCAGAAAAGCCTAGGTTAAGGATGATCTTGTGCTATGGATGAATACGTTAACATTTTGTGAGGCTGAAGTTTCGAGCCCTGGATAAGCAACTCATCGATCCATGAGATACCCACAGTGAGGGTGAACAGCTGATTTGGGGTTGAAAGGTTGGGTCGACAGGACCGACGACATGTGTGCATCAAAATCAAGCAAAACTACAGCGAAGCTTGGGCAACATCGATTCCCGTGATCCGTCCCACGTTTAAGTCTTCTAATTCGAGGACGAAACAAGCGATTCGTGACTTTAACTGTCCCCCTGTGCGTGTATGCATGCTGTATGCAAATATGTAAGTTTGTGTGAGAATAAAGTAATAGTAGTATGGAGTGTTATATACCTATCATTCGAGACTTGGACATCGCGAATTTTCGGTCGGACTATCCCTCTGGATTGGCTGGAAGGGCTGGAAGCGGTGGAACACGCCACCGCAGCATATATACCTGCCTTCCCTCACCAATCTGTCGCGTCTCCCCCCCCAATGGCATAACGTCGCCCACCGCCCGGGCACGCGGGGAATGGGGAATGGGGAATGGACGAGAGCGTTCGGGTTGACAGTCCCCCCTTTCCCCCACCCCCAAAGCCAGACGTTAGACCAGCCTACATGTATGCCGCAATACGCGTTCTGTCACGTCGTGGTCTGCCAGCGAAGATATGTACTTGAATATGGATTGGGTACATTATTTTTAATCCACTTCCTCACATACAGCCACATGCGTACGTACATTGTGATACACCATGGGCTCCGCTCACTCACCAGTTCTTGGTGGCCCACCCAGTATATATACGTATAGCTATGTACTACTATATATGAGTGCGTGCGCGCCCTGAAGCGCATGCGTACTTATGCAGGCGAGCATAAAGAGGTAACAATTATCACACTGCATCATCGGTCACGAGACCCATTTAGTGTGCATCATGTCGAGGCTAGGTTTGGAGCGTAGATATTCATGTATTGTACGGATAAACGGGGCCAGCAGCAGCGCGGCCCAACTTCGAAAAACCCCATCTCGATTTATTTAAGGACGCCCCAGTTCTACTATCCGTAGACGAAGCTAAACCCATCACAGTAATCTCCTCACAACTGTTGTAATTCTAACCCATTTTGAGTGGTAAGTGGAGCAAGGTATGCACATATGTACACCCAACCGGACACCGCCCTTACCTAGAAGTGCGGAAAAAAAACTGCAAAAAGGAACAAAACTTACTAGCTTTATGACAATTACCACTACTAGAGACGGTGCTCACAAATATAGCCCATTAAGTTAGGAGCTCTATAATATATGGTAGATGTGTGTGGGGCGAAGTATGATTGCAACAGCTAGAACTAAGACGGAGGATATGAGCTCGCGTTGATAATGGGCTCGTCCACGTAGATTACCTAACTTGACTCGGATGTTCTTGTGAAATGCCACCGTACTCCGGGGTTGTACATGACTGCCTAGCCAAGAGGTCGGCCAAGCACATTGAACTTTATTTAGGAGGCAATATCAAGTTAATCAAGCAACTCTGTATGCCTAGTCCACCGATACGTTGTGGAGTGTTGTTGAGAAGGAAAAAGGTGCTTCTCCTCTCCCGCCCCCCCCAATATGACTATGTCGCTATTGTAGCTCTTGATATTATGTAGGATTACCAATTTCCGAACTGGTGAGATATCATGAATGGAAAGATAAGTTGGAGAAGACATAATTTATTTATTCACACAATGAGAAGAGATACGGCGATCCGAGTGGCGGTAACATATGGAGAGAAGTACCTGTTTCTCTACAGTTGATTCCGAATGTGCTTCTGGTTTTTCATGTTCATGGGTAATAATAATGTATGTCAATCCTGAACGATTGTTGATTCCTCCCGACCGAGGAGGGAACCTTGTTGCCCGAGAGTTATCAGGTTCAGCGGCGGGTTCCCCCTCGGGCCTGATCACTAGTCTCGGATATGGTTCTGCTTGGGGGAAGTCGTAGGGGTTCTACTCCTGCTCAAGAGGCATCTTTCAGTTCCGAGGTGGCAGCCTCTACTTTAGGGTCGGTCTTGTCGCCATTGGTACTAATAGGGGTTGCAGTGCTAGATGTCTCAGCAGCTTCCTCCGCTTCCAATTTCTCGATCTCCTTCTTCGCCTTGTCAATATTCTAGAGGTAGTTAGCGTATGGCCCATGTAATGTCATCTAGGTGACCTACTCGTTGCGTCTCGGACTGCTGATCAGACTTCCAATGGTTCAGTTTGACCTTGACCTTCTCAATGAGAGCTGGCAGGTCAGCAGCGCTCATTGGAGGGTCAATGCCGAGAAAACCACAGTCATCGATGACAGAAGGTGGGCAGTTGAAGCCGCTTTTCTCAGCAGAGGCCGGCTTTTTGCCCTTTTTTCCTTTCTTGATGGCAGGCAGGTAGTCGTCATCACGGTCCTCCTTTCGCACCAGCTTGGTACCCTTCAGGCCAGACTCGTCAACCTTGCGCGAAGCTTGAGCAGTTAAGCCATTGTTAACAAGCAGAGGAGCTTTCTCGGTGGAAGTCGACGAGGGGTCGAAGAAATGGAGCAGGCTGTTAGCGCGGCGGATCTCCTCGAGATAGGCTGGGTCGCTGGCCTCCTGAAGCATCTTCTGAGCGCGCTCCTTTTTCTTCTCCTTGTCAAAGCGCTCCCGTTCAGCCTTTTGGCGCTCCCGAGCTTTCTGGCGCGCCTCACGCTCGTACTCGCCAAAGGCTTTCTTCGCAGCGTAGTATTCATCTTTTAACTTGCGCACCGCTTGGAATTTCTCTTGCTGCTCGGCTTGTAGCTTACTTCGTTCGTCGCGCAGGGAGTTGAGGTTCTTGAAGGCCTCGTCTTGCTCGGCTTTAATGGCATCTAGCTCTGACTGGATCTGAGAGTAACGATCACTAAGAGCGCGAGCATCGGGGTCCTCCATGCTGTCCTTGATCTCCTTGATCTTGGCCTTCACGTCATCAATGGCCTTCTGGGAGGTATCGAATTGAGCAAAGTTTTTGCGTTGCTTGCGCAGGTTCGAGACCTCAGTTAAGGCCTTCTTCTCATCGACTAGTTTCATCATGCCACTGTTTACTTCTTTCTCCAGACTCTCGATCTTGCGATCAATCTCCTCAGCGCTCTTGAAAGCGATTTTACCACGTGCACTCTTCTGTTCGGTAATGCGAGATCGGAGCTGTTCGTCAAGACGCTTGATCTGATCGAGCTTCGAGCTGCGAGCGTTCTTGCCGACACCTTGCTTGCTACGGATATCGTTCGCTTCGGCGATCAGTTCCTGCCGGCGCTTCTGCGAAGGAGTTGGCGCGTCCTTGTTCTTGTTTGGGGTGGCGAGCTCGACCTTGGCTTTAATAGCATTCTGGGAGAGTGCGTAAGTATATTCATTTTCGGACGCAAACTAAAGGCTATCGCGACATACATATTGAGCCATCGTCTCCTGATACTCCTTCTCAGCTGCGGCCAGACGCTCATTGAAGAGTTCGGCATTTGGCTTCTCAGGCTTCTCAGGCCTCTTTTTCTCAGTCACTGCCGGAGAAGCAGCCGGTGCAGTAGTGGACTCGGCCATGGTTAATGACAGGGAATTAGAATAAGCCGACGGGGCAGTTGGGCGAGATATAAATTATATTACGAGGCCGCCAATGCTGGGTAGCCAGCGCGCACCAGCAACAAAGCGAGGACTACCAAGCGAATGAAGGCTCTGGCCTTGCAACAGCCTACACGGGTACCTCGTTGTGTATAGTGGGAATAAGAAAGGACAAAAAGAAAATACCTAGTTGGAGGAGGAAGTAAGCAGGGCAATTGATCGACAACCTAAACGAGCAAGGCCAGATCTCAGGGTCTAGATAGTAAGAAGCTCTCCTTGGATTTTTGACATGCTGTACGAGTTTTGGTCTTGGCACAAAAATCGTTGACCAATAAACACAGACTATCGATAAGGCTCATATGTGGGTCACTTTTAAATGGGGACCCCTGTCTAGGCCGCTAGATAAGTACCTAGAAAGTTAGAAAGTACATAGATACCTACCTACCAAACTTTTACAGTGCAAAGCAAAACAAGGCTGAGACTACNTTTCTTGGTCATTGTCACTTACCTACCTAATCCTCCCACACTTCTCCTTGCACAACATCGCTATAACCCTCCAACGCGGCGCCTTTCCGACTATTACGAGTACCAGCCCGCCGAAAACGTCAATAAACTAGCCTAGTGTTACAACAGTATCACCACAGCCGCCAATATGGCTGACTCTGACCACAACAATTCTGAGGTAAACGAGAGAAACATAGTGAAAGCCTGGCGCGCATGGAGAACTGCCCACGAGATGGTTCAAGACCGAGTACGTCGCTTTCCAAACAAGGCGTGAGCCAGAAATGGGTGAACAGAGATTCTAATGTTCTCAGGGCTATGAACTAGCAGATGAAGAGGTCAAGATCTCTCTTGACGCATTCAGAACGCAATACACAAGTATAGACGGCAGTGTGTCGTAGGTGTGCCTTGATCATCAACCAACTGTAGCGCCGCGACTGACCGAGACATAATGTAAATATTTGCAGACGCGAGAGAATGAAGTTCTCTGCTCGACCGAGCCCCGAAATGCTTAAGAAATACACTCCTCCTGCGACCCCTAACAACCCGGATCCGCAACCGGACATTGGCACGATATGGGTCGAATTTAATGACGACACAAGTATCGGCGCAGAAGCTATGCGAAAATTTGCCAAGTTTTGCTCTCACGAACACTACAGGACCGGCATGATGATTCTGAGTGGCAACGTTTCATCCGCTGCTAAGAAGGAGATACCCAAATTCGCCCAGTGGACTTCTATTGAGTGGTTTCTAGAAGAAGATTTACTCATTAACATCACTCACCATGAGCTTGTCCCCCGCCACGTTATTCTCAGCAGAGAGGAGAAGATGGCACTACTTAAACGCTATCGCCTTAAAGAAACCCAGCTGCCTCGTATTCTACAGCGTGATCCGGTTGCCAAGTATTTCGGCATGCGGCGCGGGCAGGTCGTTAAAATTATTCGCAATAGCGAAACCGCCGGACGATACGCTAGTTACCGACTATGCGTATAAAGACGGGAATGAGTACAGATAACCTGGAGTGGGGAAAGTGACGATAAAGCAGAAAGGCATCTGCGGAATACGGCATCCACGTGGATAATACGAGAAATTTCTCACAGCAACACGGCGTTTATACATATGTAAAACTCGAGGGGGGGTTATGGGACCCTGTTAAACTTTCTCGATCTACACCTTAAGGATTCACCGTCTCGGGTTTTCCGGGCTGTAGCCAACCATTTGGTATCTCAGGAACACCACGGTACAATCAAGGACTTTGCAAATGTCAATTAGTTCTCTGAGCATTCTAGCTTGGGCTGAGCCCTAATTATAATAGGAATTCCATGCTTCAGTAATTGAGAATCAAGTCGGCATACCCAATGTGCGGGAGATTAATAGACTCCTTCCCCAGCCTAGCCATGGAATACTAGTAGATATGATCACCAGCATAAAGAATCGGCAACTGTCCAACAGCGCGGTGCATTCTACTAGCTAAACTGTGTTAGGGNACCTATATTTCAGCAGCCTTTTAGTTTGGTTAAGAGAGGCGTAGTTAACCATTATTCATGCTACTAGTTTTTGTTCCTATTATTGTTTAGGGCAGGTACAGAGGACAGTGTTTAAGGGTACCGCTCACGGTGCCTTCTAGTTTGCCTTTTACAACAACAATTATAAAGGACGTTATAAAGGTTATGGAGACCTAGAGCCCACTCTAGCAGAAGTGTCCGGTTAGGTCCAGTTGGCTAGGCAGGGGCGCCTCTAGAAGCTACCGTGAATGGTAACCGTATACACTTTGCTCTATACCCGCCACACAGACCACTACACAGCCACTAAGGTACTGCCAACAAGATCCATGGATGTACCCTATCTATGTCTTCCAAAATCGAAGTAAGTGAGAAATTATGATCAGCCTAGCCAAACTATAACCCTAGCGACAGGTTGTGCTTTGACGTGGTAGATAATTTTAGGTCAATAAATAGGCTGCATCAAGGACTTGGTCACTTTGATGGGTTGCTCAACCCATGAGCAACGAGAAGAAACACAGGTTATCGGAAATGCCATTAATGATCTAAGGCTGTCTCCTACCAGCTAGTGCTTGAATAGCATAGTCAACTAACCATCATGCAGGAAAGAACGAAAAAAAAAAGAAAGAGAAACCAAGGTACTTATTGGGGGTATCTAAGTTGACAGGCAAATTAATAACAATCACCTTCCAGTACTGCACCAGCACCGTATTTAATATCCTATCCGATATTCTAGTCTTTTCCACCACTCACACACCACATGTCCGGCGTAGTCTCATCAACTTCCTCTCTAGTGTTGAGTCCGAACGCCTCATGCTAACAATAGGGCAACAAGGGAAATCCAAGCTCGATAGCCACTCCCCAAATGTCGTTGACCTCTATGTTGCAAATCCAGGGNAAAAAAAAGTATAGTGGGTTTGTCTCTAAAGCCGGCTGGTGGACAGGTCCATCTCCCAGGGTAGGGAGTAATTAACTTGTTGCATGACACCTTAGACCCAGCCCATCATTCGTAGGCCTTCTTATATATGTATATATAAAGGTGTATTGCACACCATGGTGGATTCTAGCATCGGAGTCATAAATCTCATGAGACTAAATCCGGTGGAGGAGACGTAGTAACCTATGAACTCGAAGTAGGTTTAAAGTGTGGCGTTAGTGTATATAGCGATAGGAAAAATAACAAAGTCAAAGTCCTCGTATTATCGAAGTAAGCCACCAACATCAACTAGAACCGGACCCCCACGGAACTCGTCGGTTTCGTAGGCTGGCTCATGA
This sequence comes from Nemania bipapillata, assembly GCA_029590615.1. Classification (NCBI taxonomy): domain Eukaryota; kingdom Fungi; phylum Ascomycota; class Sordariomycetes; order Xylariales; family Xylariaceae; genus Nemania; species Nemania bipapillata. Next base: position 15,805 of record JAPESX010000009.1, read on the forward strand.
GGATGCTGTGCTATAGGCTGTAACTCGGTCCCAATAGAAGGAGTCATGGAACGTCTGGACTGGAAAGGGCGAAGGAGACCACCTAAATCTAGTAAAAGCGTTTGAGAGCCTCGTCGGAAGCCGGAACCACTTGCGGTCATGATTGGCGATGGAGTTGCGCGATATGGGGAGAGCGGATCGTGGCTTGAATGGAAACTATCGGGAGTACCTCGTAAAGTCGTCTCATTGGTATCTCCATCCTGCATAACGCCTGAATCTAGGAAGGAGACCCGCCTTGGGGTATTGGTCGAATTGCTCTGGCTCGACGTGACCAGCTGGTCGTGATGGGGAGGAGAATTATCTCTTCGCGCAGCGCTCATCACGGGTGCCTGGGCGAATTGCCACTGGCCAACGCCAGCAACAGGTGCGGGTCCGAATCCTAATCTGGAGCTTTCTTCGTCGTCTATATCGCGATAGTTCAGATTGACACCTAAGCCAATATCTCTGACCAAATCTTCATCACTGCCCCAGTGCCTATGAATCGTAGGGCGTCGTGAGGACATGCGGTCTATAGAGTCACCAGTGACTGAATCCGCTCTGTACTTAGTTTTTTTAGTGCCCCGGTCACGTACGAAAGAACCAAGCACCAACGCGTTGGCGGCTGTGGTTGCAAAAAGGAGTTCGACCGACGCAAGAAGGGACCGTGTCTGTTGGCTACCATGGGTACGGAAAACATAAACCACTCGGTACACAGTGGTGCCAACCGGAGCCAAACTCAAGCCAAATAACAGGGTAAGTTGAAACTTCCTCTTCGGACTCATATGGCTAGTTAAGATGATGGGCACGGGAAATAGGACCAAGACCAGGTCGGTCATGATATTAGACGCAGACATGGTGATCAACTGGACATAGCCTTGGCGGCATTGACCACCAGGATCTGGCAAAACCTGCCAGTAACGATTGAATGGCTGGCATTCGACTAAATTGGCGAGAAGAACAGCTATGAATGTGACTACCAATATGCCACGTATAATATTCAATGTGAGGTCATGAGACCGTCTCCAAAATGTGCTCGTCAGCCGCTTGAAATAGTCAAGAATGGCAAGCTTTAGGATCCAGAGCCTGACGCCAAAGTCGAGTTAGCTTTGTTTATGTCTAAATTTAGAATCATTCATAGGCTATGGAGTTCGAGATTGTGTGCTCGGAGGACGTTGACATGTGAGAATTTTTGGCACGAAGAACAAGACCACGGGGGAATGCGAGTGAAAGACCATGGCCAATTTATATCCAACTTCGGGGGAAAAATCAAGAAAATACCTACGTGGCCGCATACAATACACGACTACCTATAACCAGCCCACTGGCGATCGACCTATGCCTCTTCTCTGCTTCAGTCAATGGCCAGTTAAACTGGGCGTTGTTGGTCCCCCACAATAACACGACATGGACGAGGCCCATACGCAGGAAGAGAGGGACCGCAGCGAAAGTAACGGTCCTGTCTTCTTGGAAGAGCTTCTCGGATCGGATGAAACGGCCGGCAACACGCAGGAAGATGATAGTTGAACAGAAGAGGGTTATCCACCAGCNAAACAAGGAGTGTGGGCTTGTCTTCGTCAGGAGTGTGTGGCGGCGGCGGCGATGAGTACAACGTCATGGTGGCTCTGGTTAACAATGGCCACGCCCGTCGACCTCCGCAGAGGGGACGAGCGGGGAGTTCGAGGTCGTCACCGAAGGCCCGCAGACTCAATGGTGGTTAGTATTACAGCTTCTAGGAGTCGAGTTCGCCGTTGCCTGGCGCAACATTTGGTTGCTCAAAGCCAGGTGTGGCACAACCTGTCGGCAGGTAGTGGAATAGGGTAATTTCGGACTCTGTACAATTCGAGTACGCGATACCCTCGAGAGGTTGAGATATATGTCACAGAAGCGCCCGAAAAGCAGCGCGTGGTCTGGTACTCGAAACAGCCTTGCGCTTATATGCTGCGTATGCATATGATGATGGTAGCGTGGAGATCCTCTGGTGAATAGCATGTACTGCAACAATGGGTTGGTAATGGCTGGGATAAATTGCACATAGTAGGAAAGAGTCAATGCAGCATTAGCAGAGGTAGCAACAGCAAGTTGAACTCGATGAAAGGCCGATCGAGGTGAGACAAAGTGGGTAGCAAGATGCGAGGTCAAGTAGGTGAGGAGGCAATTGGGTTTTAGGGATTGATCTTGCCACTAGGTACCTACTTGATGGGTACGGTGCTACAGTACTCACAGTACTGTACAGAATAGGTATATCTATCTGCTCCAGCGGAAAGAGGGTCTGAGGCCGATAAAGTATAACATCCTGATAGGTAGAGTGCTGCATGCCCAGGGATATCAGACCCGGACGTTGTAATTGTGGAGTACTAATCCATCGGGTTGGGGTTATCTAGCTGTACATGCTAGCTACTTCAGTTCTCGGTATCGAGAATGTGTGGGAGCAAGTTGTTTCAAGTATATGCACATATATGCCTGCACCACTTCTACCTACCCCTGACCTACCTACCTAGGGTATGTACTTAGTAACATCGCCTTTACTACATAAATATGTAGGTACATGATGTACTTCTAGCTATCTCATGTACTTCCTCAATAGTGCCCTTGTTGAGCTACTAGGCAGGTATATTAGCAACATTGAAGGTCTGTATACTCCGTACAATACATGAACCCTCCCTTGAGATAACAAATAACTTTTATCTACTTGCTAACAACTAAACCACAGCTCCAGCTGTACAAGTACTATATCGTCTGTATCTACTACTTAGCAATATTCAAATACATAATAAATGATATAGTTGTTATTTGCTGCTGTACTGGATTATATACCAACTTATCAAGTGTACTGTAAAAAAAAATCCATGTCTTGTACTTATCAGTAAGTAAGGAACAATTAACCTACCTCATGTATATAGGTACTAATGTTGTGTCTACTTACAATCCACACATATGTTGTACTACAAGTACACAGACATGCTACCAGCTAGCCCCAGGGTTGTACAATTAGCACAGTAGCGTATTCTAGGATTGGTATACGATATAATTGGTTGGCGTTAGCTAGCGTTGGATAGTTCTACGTATATGGATTCGTTTTATGTACAACAATGTACCCCGTACAAGGTATTACTAAAATACTCAACATTGCTTGTCTTCATCTACCATTTGACGGCAAGTCAAGCTGGTCAGATCATGACCTTATTGTCTTAGGAATATATTTATAGCTTAAGAACCTCATTATCTTTATTCTGCATAACTTGTCGATTCACTTCGTTTTTCCCTTTGTTGCCAGCCAGTACTTCCTTGGGTTAAATCCTTGCCCTAGATAAGTATCTTCTCAGGTGTCTTTTCAGCACCATGACTTTTTTAACCTCTTGTTAGTTCCACATCGCCCCTGCGTAAATCAACTACGTATACAGCATGGATTATTAAGTGAGGTATCTTAAACCTAATGGTTTTGCTTGCGTATTACCTTGGTCTAGGGTTTGTTTACAGTCACAATGCTAGAGAGACACTTAAAGAGATGCGTAGGTAAGCACCTATATAGTGTACTATAAATGGTGTGGACAAACTCCTGGGCTCGGTGAAACCCCACAAATACATACCTACCTGGTAATCGTCTCCTAGCGCATGTTGCTATACAATAACAAAGGCCATGCTGTACTGGTAGGTAGTGCTACTATGTAGGTACACAAATAAGTCACCGTAGGCAACTGGTTCCAAGGTCTTGGGACCTGAGTATTCTGTCATGTACCAAGTATACCATATATGGGCCAGCCATACATTACTTGCATATAATCTACCTACCAGGTAAGTACATAGGTACATAGGATATGTTATGTATCGACCGAATGCCACTTATGTACACACGTAGGTACCCCCCACATATATCAATAATAGCTCCAGATAACAGAAATGAACAAAGCGCTGTAGTTCCATACCCTGTAAGCTCTACGCTCTAAATAATACCCTTATTGTCTGGGCTATATCTCTAGCAAATCGGTAGTGTCAATTGATATCTAGGGAGACTAGAGACTATGGTGAAGATAGCCAGCAACTCCATGTCCTTGCTATCAACTTTTGACCTTTAATCTTCCCTTGGCCACGCTAACGGTTTCTTTGCCACAATCGTTAAACTTTAAAATATTTGTAGTTATCTTTACTTTCATGCCCATGGGTTCACGACGTTTAATTCCCATGAGCAGTTGGTAGCAATCTTATCTAGCCTAGTACAAATGTAACCCTAACAAGTACAGATAGGTATACATAAGCTTTCTTTCTGGATTGGAGGTTGGTGTTAAGCGTATGTCTACATGTAGGACCTCTCTTGCATGCTTACCTTTATCTAAGTAAATGTGGCGTGTGAAAGTGGCTAGAAGAAAAGGAACAAAATCTATTGTCTACCTGGTCTAGGCCTTGACTCTCCTCCTCCTCTTATTCTTGACCACTCAGCATACTAGATCCCACTCTAGCTGTATCGTAAAAATAACGCCTTAAAGGTAAGCAGGAGCGGCGCTAACCCCAACCAGGTCTCTAGAAGGTATTTACTACCTAAGGTAGCCTAGCAAATCGGAAATGTATTGTATCCCTTTGAATGCATTGTGACTTTTTAAAAACTCTTGTTTAGGTAGTTCTACACCTCTCCTGTGTAAATTAACTAAATTGTTTAATCGTATAGTATATAGCAGCTTCTTAGCATTTTATATATTTAAGCAAATACCATTGTTTTAAGCGTTACATTTTACATGGGTATAATTAGGTGAGATCTGGGGTACGGCGAGGTATCTTGAATCTATTCACCTTACCTAATTGGCTTATTACCCTAACCTACCTACATGTACCTACTGCTGAGGGAGCACCCAGAGGGACAGGTTCACGACTAATCTCCACCTCGAATACAACCCATAACGCCTACTATTATTGCCCCTCCGGTCAGCACCTCCATTCAAGGCGACATTAGCTTAGACAAGTACCTCGGCCTAGATTAAAAAGGCCACACGAACAGATCCAACTATCTAAGCCCTAGGAGTGTCCTGAACGCATACTTCTGTACGCCAGTCTAAAGCACCCTTGTCATAATTGCTCTCTGACCTCCTAGCCTCTCAAAGCCAAGGTGGCAGCTTTCTCCTATCTATTACTTGTGGTGAGCTAGGTACCTATAGTAGTGAGAAACGGCTAGATAGTTATTCTATTCTAAACCCAGCTCCTTAACGACCTTCTTAACATAGGGCTTACCTGCCTTCCCCCAATCAACACCGAGGAGTGTCTTCATCTTTCTATTATCCCCTTCCTGCGCCTCGATAGCTCCATGGTCTCTACCAGTCCCGCTATTCCCGCCTAGACCCAACACAAAGAGATTCCATAGCTCGTCGACAACGAGAGTTCTAACCCTAGGCCATGGATGATGCAATAGCGCGCCGAGACGCTTCCTCGCCTCTGCAACCCCCTCTTCCTGCCTCGCCAGCACTAGTCTCAGATCGGATGTCTCGGCCGCGCCTAGCCGGCCAGCAAGGGCGATATCATCACCTTTACACCTGATTTCGTCGACATTATTGGTTTTGCTTAGGCCCGCAATCGTAGCTATCGCCCCATAGACTTTGATACAGGCTTCCAGCTTGCGCATGTTGCCAGTTTTGTATGCCGCCTTCTGCACGAGCAGGCAAAGGTCTTTGAGATTTAGGCGGTGCTCGTTAGTAGTGCTGATACCAACATGACCGTGAGCATTATAGCAGCGCTGCAGCAAACCCGCATGGAATAAATATGCAATCACTCCCAAGGTTGGGACTAGCACCCGGTCCTGCCCTGCATATAGTTTCAGATTGTACAGCAGCGAGGCGCATACCTGATGCAAGGCTTCGTCTGACGTTTGGCACAGCTCGGCGAGAGCCGCACGCGTCTCAATCACAAGGTCTTCGTTCCCTGTATCTGCTGATGTGACTAGGCCCGCGAGTAGACTTGATGTGCAGCCTCCAATATTGAGTGTAAAGTCAGTCGCCCCGACCCTAAGCCGAGCTCTATCACGAAGTGCAAGCAGGAAGCTAAAGTAAGCCTTCGATGTAAATGATAAATGTCCGAAAGCTTCCAAGTCCCTACGTAGGTATTAGTATGGTGCCTATCGGCCCGCGCTTGTCTCGAGGACATACCTTGACTGGAGGACTGCTGTTAGCGTCAGCTTCGCCTCCGCTCGGACACGATCCAGTTTTTCGGCAGCTAAGCGCAAAAGCTGAGGAAACAATGGCGCCACAAGCTCCTGGTTGCATTCCCTGGTCTGCCAGAGAGTTTTTGTCGCCCTGATTGCTTCGAGCCTAACGAGAGACCCAATGTCTCCTTGGGCATTTGTTGTATAGTCGTCAAGTCCCTCCGCGATTATGCCTATAAACGAGAGAGGCTCTAACTTGAGCACAGACTTGTCGATAAGGCTTTGCATAATTGCCACGCGAGTTTCAAGATTGCCATCATTTGCCCATCGCTCTCCCAGAACATGAGACACCGACAGTTGCTCAGCGCCATCGTATCTATTGGTTTTGAGAAATGTCAAGATTGGTTGGCTTCGGGTAAGTGCGCGAAAATATCCAGCCCCATGTACCTTTCGAGATGTTAGAGGCTCACAAACTTTCTCGCTCCAATCCCTTATTATTTTGGTTCGCCTTGTTGGTTCTGATAAAAGCAGAAGGACCAAGGCGGCTTTTGATAAGGACTCTATGACCTCGGTTTCATTTCTATAGACCCAATCATTGACGCAACTTTCGATAATCTCCAGGAGATCGTCGAATAGGTTCAATTGATGTGTTCGAATGGCATCAATAAATTCAAGTATGTTTATCAGGGCACGGTAGTCAGCCTCGTTGATGATAGAAGGTCCCGGTTTCACGAATGTTCTTAGCTGGGGGAATTGCTGCTCGTAGTCTGAAAGACTAAGCAGTAATATAGGTAAAATAGAGACAATTAGCACACCGCTAGCTTCTGCTACCAACTCTGGTTTTCTGGATTTCGTGTCTTTCGATTTTTGTAGGATTGCCTTGAGGCTAGTATACACCCTGGAGGTTGGTAGTAGGCCAACTTGTTCTCTTAGTGATCCCTCTTCAACGAAACTTGGAATGGAGTCAAAAACTGCGGCAAGGCTCAACAGAAGACCGTGACGCTCTTCCACTTGTCGTGCTTGGAGGTATTGGATATGGGAGAGAAGTAGCTCAATCGCAGACGCCAGACTACTAACCGGGTTTCTAGAGGCTGCTCGGGCTAGTTCTGCAGTCAGACTCCCAAAGGAGGCCGCGACGACTCTCCTGGCACCTGCATCTGTATCCCCAATACCTCGCCAACCTAGCGTCGCCTTTAAGATAGCATTTCCGTAGAGAGGTGATAGCCGGGCAGCCCGTAGAGCCACTTCATGTATTGCTCGCGAGCGCAAGGCAACAGCATGATAGTCCACGACGTGGACCACTGATATGCCCATTTCTATCGTATTAGGATGACGGCCAATCAATTCCTGCAGAGCAGCGGACGCGCCTCGCCGAATGTTGCCAGCTGGGTCAAGAGAGGCGGTGACGACCAGTTCCGTCGCAATGACTTGCAAAATCGATGTCGCAGGATCATGCCCCCTAGCTATGAGAATAGACTGAATCTCGACATCGAGAAGTTGTGCAGTAGTATAGCGACGAGACAGAGCCCAAATCCCGAAACAGGAAGCGTCTCTGACGTTCGTACCTATCGAGCCACCCGAGGGGCTTCGCTTTTCAAAAGAGAGGCCCATGAGTAATGCATGCACTATATCTGAAAGGCTTTCTNGGGGGTGGCGACCGCCTGTAAAGAAGATGGGACAGCGTGAGCATAAGGCCGTGCCACTCCAAAGGGTCAACAGCTGCGAGATCTCTGACAGTACCCGCCTTTGGGTCTGACTTGTCCTTAACCCAGAGAATATTACGATTTAGGGACCCGATAACTGTTTCGATAACCTGCGACGCCATGTCTGGGTCCAACTTAAGAGTGATAACACTTAACGCCTTGCTGGCGGCAAATCGTACTGTTGTATCGGTATCTGCGATATGCTCGAGCAAATACCCAATCGCAGTTTCTATCATCTCGGTGTCTGGCAAGCCTTGCCGAGACTTGCGCTGAACTATGTTGACAATAGAGTAAATTACTTTGATCATCATCGTGCGTGCAAGGGCAGACCTATTTATGACTTTGAAGATATCATTCGCTTCCGAAGCAATTTCTTGTACAACAGAGAAGATTGCGGAAAGGTGCTGATCCATGATAGATGTGTCCCTAGCAGCACGGAGGACTCCGGCTAGAAATGACAGGCTGCCGATGAAATAATACGAGGATGTTGTGGCTGTATCTGGCGTTGATTTAAGCGTAGATAGAGCCCATTGTACGAGCGCACTCAGCATGCCCAGTTCCTGCATGTCCCTTCGCATAGCTAGGCGAACCAAGAGCGCCTTTGCCCCGTCGCGCTCCTTTCCTGGGGAGGCGAGATAGCGAGTGGCCAGGGGAATAACTCTTAGGGTGATACGAGGCAACTTTTGCGGCCATTGAAATCCTGGAAGGAATGGTGGTTCGAGTTCGTCTGCATCACGTGAGGAGATAGTAGATAGATCAAAGGGCGCGAAGAACAACTGGGACAGCCAAATGAAGACCACATATCTCTCATGCCACGTCCAGGAGTTACAATTTTCTGTTTCTAGACTGGCATCGGTTTCTAGTTCCGAGTCTTCGATTGCTTGTAGCAAGAGCTCGAGATATCTCGTCTCGACATTGAGAAACCTCACAATGACTTTCTCACCTCTGATCTTGCATAGCGTGTAGATAATCCTACAGATCGCATTTGGGAGAGAATGCAATAGTTGGGACCGCGTTGACAATTTGTTCGACTTATTGTGGTCTTGTAAGCACTGCAAATAGGCGTTTGCCAGAACTGGAAGCCATCTCGGAAGATGGGAATCGAGTAGTTGAGGCAGTTCTTGGAAGTGCTCTAGCACCTTAGAAACACGGATGTTAATGCCAGAAAAGTAGTGCGATACGAGAGCACGGGATAACCTACCTCGGAGATCAACCTCGAGGTTTCTCGGGAACGAACTCGCCGCCTTAGTTGACCATTGGGATTCCTTAAGAACGGGTCTAGCGAGCGGTTGAATTCGGCAATGAAGTCTGATGCGTGGTTTTGAATGAATACGTCCCGCTCGCTTTCTAAAACGTCCATGTTCAAAGGTCTGCCGTTAGCCGTTGCCCCGACCCCGTGACAATCCTACTAGTTATGCTATTTTGGTTATGAGCAGAAACGGAGCACATATTTTGATGCCCCTTTTCCCCCAACTCCAAACCTACCTACCTCCAGTAGGTATAGGTAGGTACCTCTTAGGTAGGCACCCTATCCACTGCAACTTAAAAAGTGAAATAATGGGGCCACACATACAGCTCTTTACACCGAATAGAAGCATAAAAGTAGCTCGGATAGGTACCTAACCTACCTTATGTACCTACCTACCTAGGTACCTACCTAAGTTCCAGTTTTATTAGGTCTACTTTTATAGAGGTATCAATCTTAAGTACATATTTATTGTACCTTTATCTGCATATGTAGGTACAGTGGACGTACCTAGGTACTGGATTACCTAGGTAGGTACCTAGATTCCTAGACTAGACCACAGTACACTTACTACCTAACTACCTAATCTACGCTCATAACGCAAAGAATGCCGAGCTTCACTTGTTGACCTAGATTTTCTACGTGGCCCTTGGTACGAATGCGTGTACAGTTGGAGCGTCGCTGCTGGTTACCAGCTTGACATTTAGGGCTAAAACGTGTATAACTAGAATAACGCTGATTTCTCACATAGCTAAAGCTGAACCTGTCTCATTAGTCTAGCCATCTTCGTCGCCGTTTAAGTATCCTAAGTGCATACCCTGAGCCACTCTCTACATCTGTCAATACCATCGCCCTCTTTGAGGCTACCCTACTATTATTCACGGGTGATCTGAAGTCGAAAGCTTGCACCGGATGCTGGAGTGGGTGAACATGCGAAGAGTCCCTTCATAGGTTAATATGACAGCCATCGCATCCGTAACATCTCTCTAGAGTCTAGACTTTGTTGGCAAAATCTACAGAAGTATTCGATACGGATGGGGCGCTGGCTTGGATGGATGGACTCGGCTCCTAGAGGACTTTATATTGCAATGTTTGTCTGTCGTTTACATTCGATCTCACTTAGAGCGGGTGCCAGACTAAAGCTATGCGTCCGGGCAAAGCAACTGAGGCTCATATCAGACGTGCAGTCTAAATACATAACGATCGAACAACCGCGACATTGAGTTCTTGTGTTATGTAACGGGCCCATACATAGAGGATGGTTTTCATTGCTTCCTCGGGACCTGTTGCCATTAAAGTCGTCCTTAAGCTTTTAGGCCCTAGGGCGCGAGCACGTAACTCTTACGGCGTACTTGTATATTTAGCCAAGCCCCAGCATCAAGGGCAATCTTATTCTGAAACAACACCCAGCCCTACCAGGATGCCTCACTCCATTTTTGGCATTTTTGCTGGGCGTGGTTCTGTATTCTGTCCTGGTGCCACCAAATGCCATGTCGATGACCTACTTTTATCGTGAAATCAAGGAAAAGTCTCCCCCTTCCATTCCGTACCTCCAAAATGTATCATCCTGCATCTATCTACGACATCTATCACGATTTCCTCCCCCCTTTTCTTTTTTTTCCCTTTTCCTTTCCTTCTTTCTCTGCGAAACCCTTCTACTTCTTAACAGAGTCTAGTGCGGGACCTATGCGACATAGCTCATAATCGTCATTCTAATCTACCTCTTGTACTTGCCCTTCGCTATGGTGTTTTCGTCTGCTATTGGAAGCTTGGCCACGAGGGCCGTTTTTTATGTGTCCACTCATAATACCTTCAAAACCTCAGCAGCCTACGATGCCAACACAGTCAGTGCTATCCACACTCTCCAAAGTTGGTATAATCAGGGCACCGGGTTGTGGTCAGTTCTCCAGAGTCTTGTTTCCCTTTTTAGTATGTTCAGGGGCCAAAAATTGCCCTTCTCGGCACTTTTTGCTCCTGGTACTTGCGCCGGCTCCCGAAACCCTGGATATTCTTTACCACAAGTGGACATTAGTAACTCTAGTGGTATAACAGGGATACAACCGGTTGGTGGAATTCGGCTAATTGCCTAACCATGCTTGCCGACTACGCTGTTGAAAACCCTCAGTCAGCTGCCTCGCTCAGTATCCCTGGTGTTATACAGAATACATACGAACAAGCACAGAAAACTACGGTCCAGGCTAGTAAGGCGCTTAATGCCGATGGTCTTCCTATCTCGACCTACGTCAAAATCTCTGAACGGTCGAATATCCTGAGTAGAGGTTTTGATGGGTTTCTCAACGATTATTATGATGACGAAGGCTGGTGGGCACTTGCTTGTTAGTAGCCCTAGCTTCCTAAGGCCCCTTTTCTCGCCTCGTCTATGTGGACGAGGCTCCGACCTGTATGCCGCAGATGAGCACGTTCGCGTGGGAGTTAACTCGACTTGTAGTAATCCGAAGCCACGATGTTGGCGTCTATGGTCTAGGAGATCAGAAATATCTTGAAGCAGCGATGGAAATATTTGAGGACATGAAGAAGGGCGCCTCTACGTGTGGCGGCATTTACTGGAGTAAGGTCGGTACTTACACAAATGCTATTGCCAACGAGCTCTATCTCAAGGTGGCGGCCTCGCTGGCGAATCGGGTGCCCGGCCAAAAGGATTACTATGTCGATATTGCCACGAAACAGTGGGATTGGTTCAAAAGAAGCGGTATGATCAACGGGAATAATTTAATTAATGACGGGCTCGACGAAAATTGCACGAACAACGGGATGAAAACCTGGACATACAATCAAGGCGTTATATTGGGAGCCCTCGTGGAACTATCCAAATCAACCGGTGACAAGTCTCTACTCACCGAAGCATCCACCATCGCCGCTGCTGCGATTTCCGATCTAACAAAAGACGGAATTCTATACGAAGGCTGTGAGCCTGACTGTGGCGCTGATGGTGTGCAGTTCAAAGGCATCTTCATGCGTAACTTGCGTGTGTTACATCAGGCAGCACCGAGAGATGCATTCAGGAGTTTCCTTCTCAATAATGCTGATGCAATTTGGGACCACGATCGGAACAGCGAGAATCAGCTAGGGCCTACATGGAATGGACCATTTGCAGCCGCGAGCGCCGGCACACAGAGCTCTGCTATGGATGCTCTGGTAGCTGCTGTCGCTGTAGCATAGATGTCGATTTACCTACAGCTAGAAGTTTTAAGAGTTTTTTCTTTTTTTTTTCATACCTATTTGGTTAATGCTACAAGAATACATCATTAGAGTCCTCGCCATTGACACACCAGCGTTGTAAAAGCACCATGCAGATGACAGCCTTCGTGGTGCATGCAATGTTTATCCCCGATTTCCTCGCCATCCTCACCGGTATGACCTTGATTATAGTGCACCCTGTGTCATCAGAGTTGAATATGATACTGGGCCAGGTCTCGCGAACAGGCGCTTCGATTTTGTACATAATTTTCCCTCGTCTACTACACGATATTGACTCGTAGCGAAAGGCTGTGAGTACCTATTCTCATATAGCGTATTGTTCTGGATGTGCTGCTTGAAATCCACAAGGAATGTCGCCGAGATTTCGTGCCACTTGGTGGTTTTATTACTCTTGACTTGCTGGCAGTGGCCAGTAATGCATCGATACTATGACGCCGATATTCGGACTTAATCGATCATGCGACGCGGAGTGTAATCTGATGATGCACCACCAGAGGGCCGAAGATCGGTGGATATAATAGTTAGTTATGAAGCAGCGCGATTTATGCTTAAATTGAATCTAGTAAATAGTATAAGGAAATCACGCGTAGAGGCTTTGCAATGACAATAGGAAAACAAATATCCTCGAGAGAATATCGTGGATTAACACTCAACAATGGTGTCAGTGCATGCGTGGAAAATCGAGGTAGGTGAACCACATATTTAAATCGATAGCGATGTATGGCTCAACATATCTCCGAGCAGATCATTCCATGGGACCCCCTAAACTCCAACCATGTGCAGCGTATGCATCACCAACGCGTCGCTTGTGGATGGAGAGCAAGTGAGGTGCCAGATTGGGTAGAATCCTCAAAGGCGGGAGGGAAGACGTTCTACTGGGCTGTAAGTCTGTTTCATGCTCTCGGCACCTACGGGCGCCATGCTAAAAACAAAACTTACCGTTAGGTGTTGGCGGAGAATCTTCCAAATAGAAACGCGCTGCTAGAACAACATGTAGATGCATATCCTCAGGTTTGAAACCCTACATGGAGGTTGTGATGTTTCTACTCAAATACCACAGGAAAAAGAACCGCTCCAGGATACAGCAACAGATATTCAACGAACACGGCGGCAGCCAACTGGCAAAGACTTCAATCCTATAGGCCATGTAGCACTTGAAATCCACGACCCCAACCAAGATGCGGCGTTAGGTCTCCCGCCCAACACAGTCTGGGTACACCAGCTATACATATCGAGTGCGCTACGAGGGGGTGGGTATGGTGTTGCAACCATGGCGAAGGCCGAAGCTATCGCGGCGCAAGAACCTATGAAGGGGAAATGGGCGGCACTGGATACGCTGGCAAGACAGGTGCGAACGAAGGCTGGTGACGCGGGTCCTATCGATGTGAAAACGGGGAGCATCATGCCAATAGTAAGCTGTATAGCAATCATATCTGCCTGGGATAACCACTGAGTATTTCGGCGCGCAGATATCCAAGGAGGAATGGTATGCTCGCCAAGGATACGAGACATACAAACAAGGTCCAGGGTATAGCTACCAAACTCAAGACGGACACAGCATCCAGTTACATGTCTCCTATATGAAGAAGAAAATCGAAGGGGGGGTATAAGTTGGTCATTCCACACATGCTCGACCGATATATGATAGGTAGTTAATAGGAGGGAGGGGAAGGGTGAGAGCTACGAAAGCTCGGTGATGGATTAGTTAGGCTAATGGCAACTGCGAGTTCACTCCTTCTGCATCCTGGTCAACATGGCTAATGGTTGTAGGCGCGAATGAAACGATTCAGGGAGGGTTGCAATATGGAGAGAAAGAATGAGATAGATGCGAGGCCGAACGTTAATGGGTCGACAAAGTATGGGGCGGGAGGCTCATGCAGGACATGTCATCAAACATGAAGGTGTCGAGCCAACAGGAGGAGGAATGGGAATTGAGGGCATATACAGAATAATATACCTACATGAATAGTGGAGGTGCCTCGTAGGTACATACTAAGCTGCCCCGGTTAGTTATAGATGACGTTCTACTAGGTATTAGTAGTCTGTAGACAAAGCTAAACTAATTCTGGGGAATATGCTCGCTAAAGCGGTTGGCTATAATGGCTAGATTAGTTATCCTATTGCTTCTATCCTAACCTGTTTTGTGAAGACTGCGGTTTCGGTCTACATAGGTATGTACAAGTAGCCTACAAAATACCTATCTAAAGCCCTCTCCAATTAACCCGTCCGGGGCCGTTAGAAGCCCCATCATTATCCACCAATCGCAGTACACTCGCTGAGGTATGAATACTATACCCACCTAGGTATACTAGGTATACGGTATACCCATCCAACAACCCCCCATCATTCGACCATTCGACCCCACACATACCGCCTGTCTAACTCTTTCCAGCCCCTGTCAGTCTTTTGACCCAACCCATCTTCAATTCGGGCAGGATGAAAACAGTATACAGAACTATCGACCCCAGAATACCAACCTTACCTTAACCCTCCACCCACCTGATCAATTCGATTCGACTACGCATTGGTTGTAATAACATATCTGCTTGTATAGATACCGACACGGCAACGGCCACGGTCATAGGCACGCAGGCGCAGGCCTGATACTTGCCAGATGAACACACGAACTAGATAGACTCAAACAACCACATAAACACGTAGCCTATCTAGACCCTACCGACCCCCAAGTAAACAAAGGCAGCCGTGCCATTTTTCTCTGCTCGTGTCGTTGCGCTCCTCGAACCCCCTCTCATCCCGTTTCCACATGCCGCCTGCAACGACTTCCTTCTTCAAGCAGTCCAGGACAAAGATGCAGGCCTGGGTGACCAACAATCATGGCTTTGGCCATAGCCAGCCTGGTGTCGCCACTTCCGCCCCTGCGAAAGCCTACGACCCCTCGCCCGACCCCTCGCCCACAGGCCAGACACCGACGAAGTCGCAGCCCCAAGTCCAGACGGAGACGCGCCATGTAAATATACCCCAACCCCAACTGGCGACAGCAGTGGCATCGACGACGCAGCAGACCTTGCCGGGTCGCTCGCGTTCTCCTATAATCAATGCGAATTCGCAGCGTGTAGCGACTGTCACCGCCGCACGTATACTCGCCCCCCCCGCTCCGTCACATTCATTTGCTCGAGATGAGTCTAGGAATCTCTCACGTGCCAGAGCGACATCTTCCGAGCCTTTGCAGCAATCTAAGAGACCGGCTCCGTTCTGGGAAGGGTCGACGATAGAGGGCTCCGCGTTTAGTGATACTGCTAGTAATATTGACTCTAACTTACCATTTACATATCGTCAACCGCTTGCCCAGGGACATCCTGCTCTCAGTTATCAACAGCACGACATTACACGTCACGGGTCGGTGCCAAAGCGTGTCGACCTGGGAGGTCATCCAGCTCCCTTGGTCGTTGGACCTAATGGCCTGATTAATATGGCAGGAACTGGAAAAGCGAGCGGTCTCACCAGAAGCGCCTCAACCCTTGAAGGTAGAAGTCCGCGTGGTGGCCTTAAGGAGATTCCTTTTGATATTACACGTGACTCATGTGCTGATGACAGCCCATATAATACATCACCAGAAAAGACACCATCGGCCAAAAGATTACAGCATCCAAAGACCCTAGCACTTAGACCAACTCGACGCGAGTCGTATTCTGGGCATACTAGCCACCCGAGCGGTCGTGCTACTGCGATGTTACAATCATCAAAGCCCCGTGCGTACCTAAATCCTAGTCACGACGAACCCACCGAAGTTCCACAAGCACAGCCAGAGCGTCAACCGAGATTACAGCCGCCGGCAAACCAGCCACATCGGTCGACAATCTTCGCTGACACTGATACGCCTGTGGACAGTCTCCAGGACGGGTCGGAAGATGCAAGCATAGAGCGAGAACCCACTCCTGTGCCTATCGCGAAACCTAGCATAAAGGCAAGGACGCAAGTAAATCGGCAACTCTTTGTCCGAGCAAATAAAGGCAATGCTGGTCTACGTGAGAGCGCTATACCTCTGTCCTCATCCGCGAAGCCTCCATTAGCCGCTAAGAAACGTTCGCTTGAGTTAGATTATGATGATGGGGCCTTGGCAGCAATGGATTATGTGACTTTGAAAAGTGAAACATTCGACTTTGATCCGGCGCAGGCCGAGGCCCGATCAGTTTTTGAGCCGCTTCGTGGTACTTTGCCAGAGAAACTAGACCATTTCTTCACCAAGGACGAAGCAAACCAGATAAACTTTTTCACAAAAATGCCCGTCAAAGACTGGGAAGACTCGGGCGACTGGTTCCTCGAGAGGTTTGGAGATATCGTAGCTCGATTCAAAAAGGTCCGGAAGGAAAAGCGAGCTCTCGTAAACGCGTTCGAGAGCGAAATCGCGGAGCGAGAGGAGGCTGTGCGAAATAAGATCTCTGGAATTGAACAAACCCTAGCCGATATGAAATCCGAGGGCGAAGAAATGATGTTAGGCAAGGAGTTCAGCTAGTTTTTACCCGTGGGGGACGGATCTGGCGTGTTCGGATTTGTTGGGCATGGGTATCTTTAGTCGTGTAAGAGTACTTGTCATCGGCAGTGTGAAAAAATGTGGTGAACCAATCTCTTTAGTAGGGGGCGTTCGATTTTGGTGCGGTTTACGACCACATGAGCCGGGGTCTCTGGGATTTGCCTTTATTTGTGTGCTTTGTATGAAAACCTGTTGCTTGGGCGGCACGAAAGGTAGATAGGAGCTATATTCGGTATTTGCTGGCGGTCCTGGCTCCCTTCTAGTTGGTACTGGTATAAGCAGCTCCCCTAGATACCTATACTCACAACTAGCTTACAAGACAGGAAACGAGGAATGTTGATGTTGAGCTAGAAAGGGGAAATATACAAGATCAGAGGACTATTGTTTTTTGCACACGTCTGTCCTTACTAACAACAATTCTTAGATGAGACCGCAACTTGTCGGCGAACACACCGCTACGCAACTTATCTGTGAATAGTTCGTAGGCGGGGTAATAGGCGTCAACAAACCGCACGACCTGCTCGTCACTCATACCAGCGCCGCGTTGCGCCCGGAGCATAGCCTCCTGCTCCAGCCGCCAGTCGTAGACCCACCCGATCTGCTCGGCGTCAACGTGGATGAAGGCATCAAATAAGGCCGTGATAGCGTCGTAGGTGCGCAGCTTCTCGTTGACGAACTGCAAGTGCGCAAGTTCGTGGCGCTTCAGAGTTCGCGACGGTGCGTCATATCTTGCGACCACCTCGTTGGGGGGTAGTGGTCGGAAACCGACGCACCAACCTTCGAAGATGACGATTTGCACTTTTGGCTGGCCTGGGACGTTGACTTCAGGCCAGCTGGAGGGCGGCAGACGGCCCCCTTGGCCTGAGAAGAGAGACTTGTCGTATTGGGGGACCCGCACCGCGTCGCCATTCAGTATGGCTGTGAAGAAGCCCTTGGCAAGATCCATATCATGCGTCCCTGGACATGATTAGGTAAGACGTCACTAGGTAATGATACTGGAGAACGAAGGTCTAAGGATAGGAAAGTTCATCAGAGACCGGGTTGGAGACATGAAGACACATGGGTGGTGAGGGAGAAGCAAGAGAGTGAGGGCGAGAATACGAATGGAACAGGGGCTGGGCTGAGGAGACGCACCTGGTTCGCCTCTCACCTGCACCAGCATATTCTCCGGCAAGGACGCGGCGAGCGAGACCTGGTCGTCGTGCGTGAGGTAGAAGTCATCGATGCTGCATACCAAGCTCTCAAGGCCCTCGTTCTGGCGCAGAGTGTCTGCGAGCTTGCGGACGAGCGTGGTCTTACCCACGCCTTGCACACCGTTGAGGCCGACGATGAAGGGGCGCGTGGAGCCGGACCCGAGGTGCGCGTGGAGCCGCTCCAATATGAACGGGATGCATACCGGGCTTTTGTCGTCGTAGATCTTAGGGTTGGTGCTCATTGTGCCCGTGCTTTGAACTTGCGCGTGTCGACTTTTGTTGGGCGCTGGACGTGAGAACGCTCAGTTTTTTTGTTTTGTTTTTTTTGGTTTCTTGATTGTTCCCCAGGCGCTGGACTTATCTTTGCTTCATGTACCATTCGGCGCGGAGTGGAATAAAAGGAACCACGTGAGTAGCTATCTACTTACACGATGCCACTAACGGATGATGTTGCATCCTAACCACCTACCTTTATTTACCTGTAGATAAAGATATCCTGTTGTATTAATTCTCCTATTCTAGCACAACTCAGACCTTCAAAGCACTATTCAACTTATTTTCTCCTACCTACCCTATGGGCTGACACTTTATCAATTGTTCAAATTAGATAGTCATGGAAACCCCGTTAGTCCCACTTATTTTCCTGTCATGGTATACATAATTCAACATAACATACCTAGGTATTCTGTATTCTGTACATAAACAGGCTAGGCGTTCGGGTGGTTTCGTATTGCGGGGAATACCCTAATCCTATAAGCGTGGGGAAATTCTGGATCCTCCAGGTGTAGCCACTAGGGGGCTAGGCTAGGTATATGACTAAGCTATACAATAGGTAGTTAGAGGAAATGACACGTTGGAGTAGTTTAACCTTATATCCAGGAAGTGCGGGTTTGTACTGTCACCGGTTGCATTTGTGATTATTGTAAGATAATGCATGTTTGCCTTGTCTCTCATCCCCGTCGTCACGATGCCGTTTCTATCGACAGGCGTGTCAGTATGTTAGATTTTCCATCGTGTGGCTTAGTTGATCGGTGGCTTAGCTAGTTCATCCCAGCTATAACCGGTGTCCAAGATTTAGTCATGCACATGACCTCATCCTCTATTAGGATCTGACATGTGAAATGTAGAAAATGACTAACTCAATAAGGCATAGGTATGCTGGCTGCATAGTCAGACCTTCATATGTAGGGGATCCTCGGCATTCCACTAAGAGCTCCCAGAGCTGCCTCGGCTGAATCCTGTGGCGGAGCTCAACAGCGGCATCTCTCAATACCACCTATATGCTAGTACCTACTTATAGTTAGTACTTTACCCGGCATAACTACACCTAGTACCTTTGTTTTCCACCATCCTCTCCTCAATCACTACTATCCGAACTTGGACCTTCTCCCTTGTATAGTATTCTTTACAACCTAATCGCCCTCTTGTGTCTATCTGTTTGTACCCGGCCCCTTCCAAGTTCAGACAGCGCGCCATGGAGGGTCAATTGCGCTACGACGGCCAGGTTGCCGTCATCACTGGCGCTGGCGGTGGTTTGGGGAAAGCATACGCTACATTTCTCGCCTCGAGAGGAGCCAGCATCGTTGTTAACGACCTTGGTGGCTCTTTTAAAGGCGAGGGTAACTCGACAAAGGTATGATTGACCTATCTCCAAGACCCTCATTCCTTTTTTCTTTTTCTTTCTTTCTCTTTAGGTTCGGTTCATTCATTCATCTTTACTAAACTCGAGCTTCCTTCGGGTAACACCACTAACCCTAATCTCCTAGGCTGCCGATGTTGTCGTCAACGAAATCAAAGCCGCTGGCGGTAAGGCAGTAGCCAACTACGACAGTGTCGAAAATGGTGACAGGATCATCGAAACAGCCATCAAAGCTTTCGGCCGAGTCGATATCCTCATCAACAACGCCGGTATCTTGCGCGACGTCAGCTTCAAGAACATGAAAGATGCAGATTGGGATTTGATCATGAAGGTGCACGTCAAAGGCGCATATAAGTGCGCCCGTGCAGCCTGGCCCTACTTCCGTAAGCAGAAGTACGGCCGGGTCATCAACACGGCCTCAGCTGCTGGCTTATTCGGCAACTTCGGTCAAGCCAACTACTCAGCCGCCAAGCTGGCTATGGTTGGGTTTACGGAGACTCTCGCGAAGGAGGGCGCCAAGTATAACATTGTCTGCAACGTTGTTGCTCCCATCGCTGCTAGTCGCATGACTGAGACGATTATGCCTCCGGAGATGTTGGAGAATCTAAAGCCCGAATGGGTTGTGCCCCTTGTGGCTGTGCTGGTTCACAAGGACAACACCAGCGAGAACGGTTCCATATTCGAGGCTGGCGGCGGTCACATTGCGAAGTTCAGATGGGAGCGATCGAGCGGCTTACTCCTCAAGGCAGATGAGAGCTACACAGCCAGTGCTATTATCAAGCAGTGGAGCAAGGTTTCCGACTTCTCAGACCCTCAATATCCCTCTGGGGTCAATGATTTCGTTGGTCTCCTGGAAGAATCTATGAAACTCGGTCCCAGCCCGCAAGGAGAAAAGATCGACTTCACAGGCCGCGTTGCTTTGGTGACTGGAGGTGGCGCTGGTATCGGTCGTGCCTACTGCCTTGCTTTTGCCAAAGCTGGAGCGTCAGTTGTTGTCAATGATCTTGTAAACCCTGACACCGTAGTAGAAGAGATTAAGAAAATGGGAGGCAAGGCAGCTGGTGTTAAGGCCTCCTCCGAAGATGGCGATGCAGTCGTCAAGGGCGCAATTGATGCCTTTGGCCGACTTGATATTGTCG
Source organism: Nemania bipapillata (assembly GCA_029590615.1). Taxonomy (NCBI): domain Eukaryota; kingdom Fungi; phylum Ascomycota; class Sordariomycetes; order Xylariales; family Xylariaceae; genus Nemania; species Nemania bipapillata. Next base: position 36,575 of record JAPESX010000009.1, read on the forward strand.
TGAACAACGCCGGCATCCTACGAGACAAGGCCTTTGCCAACATGGACGATAGCCTATGGGACCCGGTTATGAGCGTACATCTTCGGGGTACTTATAAGGTCACCAAAGCCGCCTGGCCTATCTTCCTCAAGCAAAAGTACGGGCGTATTATTAACACCACTTCAACGAGCGGTATCTATGGTAACTTTGGGCAGGCCAACTACTCAGCGGCTGTAAGTTGAAGAAGAAAAAAATCAGCTAATCTAAACGCGGATGCTAACAATCGGGTTTGTTTAGAAACTCGGGATTTTGGGTCTCTCGCGGGCCCTCGCGCTTGAGGGCGCCAAGTACAACATTTATTGCAACACTATCGCCCCCAATGCCGGAACGCAGATGACGGCTACCATTCTGCCTCCAGAACTGGTACAAGCTTTCAAGCCCGATTACATAGCTCCTCTAGTACTTGCTCTTTCCAGCGACAAGATTCCTGAAACACCCACTGGTGGTCTATACGAAGTTGGCTCTGGTTGGTGCGGTCGGACAAGGTGGCAGCGTTCCGGAGGCGTGGGCTTCCCAGTTGATGTTCAATTAGAGCCTGAAGAGGTCGCTAAGAATTGGACTAAGATCCTCGACTTTGAGGATGGTCGGGCAGACCATCCCGAGAAGGCTTCGTCTTCAATAGAAAAAGTCATGGCGAATTTGGAGAACAAACGAGGGGCATCTAAGGTATGAGCCTTTCTCTTTCCTCAGCAGCTACTTGTTCTACTGTACATATACTCTTCATCCTAGGCTAGTTCAAATTCGACTTTTCCAAGGTTAACAATGTGTTTCCACCTAGTAGACTAGCGAAGGCAACGTGTACCTACAGGCTCAGGAGAAGGCCAAAAGGGCAAAGTCGGAGCCAACCGAGTTCAGCTACACGGAAAGAGACGTCATGCTATATAACCTAGGTATCGGTGCCCAACGTACAGATCTCTCCTATGTCTTTGAGGGCAGCGAGGATTTCCAAGTGCTTCCTACATATGGTGTCATTCCACAGTTTGATACCAACATGCCCTTCAGCTTTGACGATGTGGTTCCCAACTTTTCGCCCATGATGTTGCTTCACGGCGAGCAGTATCTTGAAGTCAAAAAGTACCCTATTCCTACCGCAGCAAGGACCCAGAATCATGCCAAGTTGATCGAGGTCGTCGACAAGGGATCCGCCGCCATCCTGAAGAGTGGTGTCACTACAATCAACGCCGAGAATGGCGAAGAGCTATTTTACAATGAGTCAACCGTTTTCCTACGAGGCTGTGGGGGGTTTGGTGGCCAGAAAACCGCCGCTGATCGAGGAGCTGCCACAGCCGCTAACACTCCTCCCAAACGAGCTGCTGATGTCGTTGTCGAGTCGAAAACAATCCCCGAACAAGCTGCCATATACCGACTTAGCGGTGATTATAAGTAGGTCTCCCCCCGTTATATATTCTCTTGTGCGTGCCTACTACATGGGGCATTCGTGGTTGCATTTCCCCTTGCAATGCTTAGGTACTTAGCTAACTTTGTTTTCCTCGCAAAAGTCCTCTTCATATTGACCCTAGCTTTGCAAAGATGGGTGGCTTCAAGGAGCCTATTCTGCATGGTCTGTGTTTTATGGGAATCGCGAGCAAAGCAGTCTATGAAAGCTTTGGCCCATACAAGAACATCAAGGTCCGGTTTGCTGGCTCTGTGTTCCCCGGCCAGACTCTTGTGACGGAGATGTGGAGGGAGGGAAGCAAGGTCATATTCCAGACAAAAGTCAAGGAGACGGGCAAGTTTGCCATTTCGGGGGCCGCCGCCGAGCTGGTGCCGCCGCAGGGCAAGTAAAGATGAGCACAGCAGTGTAAAGGTGCTATATAGAATATAATGAAGTGTGCAACAATCATGTGTGTGACATGGCATAAGTACTTCAGATAGCCGTGCTGTTTATGCCTCTCTAGTCTAGACAGACACTCCCTTGTGACGGTGTTTCTCTCACACTTGCACTGGTGGCCCTCGAACTGTAGCCAACCCAACATATAGAAGGCTCGTTTGTTTACTATCAGTTACCCCAAGGTAACAAGCGGATATGAGTTCCGACACCCCGTCAGCTAGCTAGGTGGTGACATTGACCAGCTGTTCACCTGTCTACCCATTGAGGGACAAAATGGGAAAAAGATGCATGACCAAGTATTTTACTGTTGTTGCCATTGCAGACATTGAAGAGCTACCCAATATATTCAATTTGGGAATCCATCGTCAGTCTTCCTAATTCCTAACGATAAACAAAACGAATTAAACGATTATGCCCGCTTTGTTCTCGAAATATACCTACTACCTATTTACTACTACTATAGGACACATATGCCGGTTAGCAACCTCTTAAATGCTTATGACCAATTTAATTACTATATTAATTGTGCTAGACAACTATTCAACTCTTTTTCCATGCATCGTGCCGAATGACCCGTAATGCCTCCTCTAGGTGCTATATGTTATCTACTTTACCTAGACCACCATAAAACCATGCGTTGCTCTCTATGTCCCTGGACTTCTAAAAAAGCTTACCACACCGCCGCAGTACCCTACTAGATTGTTAAGTCTATCGCACTCCTCGGCCAGGCGATATTTCCACTCTCGTAGCGCATCCGTAAGGGTATCGCTCTCAATAATCATGTCGAAGTGCAACCGCAGAAAGACCGTCATCCATGCTTGGGTAAGCTCATAGTCTCGTCTTGCCACGAGACGGCTGGTTAGGGCTTGGATGAAGTGTAGCAGTTCGTCCGAGTCATCGTCGCCGTTGCCCGACGAGAGCGACCGCAGCTCAAGATCCGCTGTAACTGGAGGAAGAGCCTTTAAATGGTCGATGAAATTATCATCTGTAACAACAATTAGTAACTAAAGCGGGCAATAGAGCAGGTAATCGACGTCTTACAGTTTCCGGTGGCAGCGCCAGCCTTCAAGCTAGCTGTGAACGCTTGTTCCATCCTATTCCTGTCGAATTTCGTAATTCTCGACTGACTATGGCTGTCGTCAGGCTTTGCCTCACGGTTGTTCTGATTCGAAGATGCCGGCCCGCTTGTTGATGGCAAAAAGAAGGGAGCTTTTTCCAAGGCTTTTGGTTCTTTCTTCGGCTTGTTTCTCTTCTTGATTAGGTCGAGATGTAACAAAGTTTGCCACCTGCTTCTAGGGACTAGACTTAATGTCATCATGTCAGCACTGAGCTGATCTAAAGTAGGCGCAGTAACTTCATCTCCGTCTTGCACAGCGTCCTCGTCTTCGAACGCTGCTTCCAGCAACCCTTGGCCACCCTCCCCCGACGCCGTAGGTCTGAAGACCTGTTCTGCAATAGTCTCGGATATTTGCCTAGTTGGCACGTGTGTGAAAAGACCCTTGTTATTCCATATATCGACGCCCAATTCACCCTCACATGCTGCGGCAAGGTATTCGCCCGTAGCTGAGAACGCCAAAGCAGTACAAGGTCGCTCGAGACGAATCGCGTCAATGAGATGACTTGTAGGTAAATCCCAAACTCTGATTACGGAATCTTGGGATGCAGCCACTATCCAGCGCCCGTCGTTAGAAAATATAAAATCATTGATCTTGCGCTGGCAACCCCAGAATTCACGAATAGTCTGTCTTGTTTCGATGTCTACTACGCGGATAGATCCGTCATCACATGAGAAAGCTATGACATCGCTCGCAGAATGATAACGGCAGCCAGTAATTGCAGTCATCGGGGCCCAGTTGATTTCGTGGAGCAAGTTTCCTGTTAAAAACTCCCAAAATTTGATTCTGCCGTCGAGAGAGCAGCTAATCACGAGATGATTCATCGAATCAATGACGATGCCAGTAACTGCCTTTCCATGTTTCCCAGTCCCTGGGAGGAACCCAGAAGATGCACGAGCTTGAAGTCGCCTAACCGTGTCCGCCTGTCTGGTTTGCTGCATCTTGACCTGTCTCGCCTGCGCAGGTGCTAGTTTAGAGGGAAACCGCTGCCTGTGTAGACCTGATTGTAAATTGAACATGTCTATCGATCCTCGGGCGGACCCAATAATGGCAAAAGTCCCGCAAGAGCTCATTGCGACGGTTGACACGTCTGCACCATCGCTAGTCTGGAATGCCCACCTGCCTGCACATTTACGCCCCCAGAACCAGGTACGTGCGACTGGGTCGTTTTTATGAGCAGTAACAACGCTTTCCCAGCCGGTTGCGCCACTGATCCCCGCGTCTAGAGACTGCTTTGGGTCTCGTGTCTTCTGCCACACTGGTTGCTTTCCCGGAAGAGCGCCAATACCACCGTCTCGGTTTAGTGAGCAAGCTATGGAGGTGATTTCTGGGGCCTTTAGATCCTGGAGGGTCGTGGTTGGGCCGTGGCCATGAACGCCCATAGCTAGGATTCCATGTTTCTTCGCCTTTTTCCGTATGTTTCCTTGACTCAGTTCTGTACTTTGACCGTCACGGCGAAGACTCCATCCCCATAGACTCCGATCCATTCCGCCGCTGAGGAGCCATTTATCGCCTGTTTCAGAACCGTCAAAATCCGAGGGCAGAAAACAAAGTGATGTGACGGGTGCTGCATGGCCACTTCGGTTTTGTAGAATCCTCGGCACAGGAGAAAACGGAGTCTCATCGAATATCCATGTCTTCAGGGAGTTATCTCTACCGCTTGTGACGATGACAGGCTGACCTGTTAGAAACTCAATCTTACTCACACCACCACAAACTGTGGTAGGGCCCTCCGTTGGTGGGCTATGGGCGCTCCTCAAGATGCCCATTACTCTACCCCCCTCAGTTAGATCCCAAAAGGTGATATCACCACTCGAACTAGTTGCCGTTGCCATGACACCATCCTTCCGGCCGTCCTGCCCCGCGCCCATTCCATCGGTTCGGAAGGCGATACTGGTCACAGGAGCGTCGTCCGCTCCAGCATTGACCTCAATAAGTGTCTTGTCGGTGAGTATGTTGCGGATAATGAGTGGTCCCCGAGCATAAGAAATGGCCATGAGAGACAACGCAGGCGAAGGCTCTATACACGTAACAGAACCGTAGTCAGGCGACGGTGGTAGTAGGGAATAAATGAGTTTGCCCGTTGATACGTTCCAAATCTCTACCCATCCATCCCTGCGCCCAGCAAAAACCTTATTCAGATAGGTTGGCATGGTGCATATTCCTCCGGTAAGCTCGTTGTCGCCCTTCCGGCTGGCCATTGTGAGTAATGTAGTGTAGTGCTCAAACGTTGCAGTCTTCCAAACCTCTATCCTTGTCATACAACACGCCACTATCCAAGATCCGAATACCAGTATCTGCTTGATAGGTTGTTGCAAGTCGGAGGGAAGTTCTAGGTGGCCGACTTTCTTCCCCCGCTGAAAAACCCAGACTCCCTGGGAGGAGGTCCCATCGCTTGAATCGCCCCATGCCGCGAAAACCTTCCCTCGGCTTGCGCAGGTAGCGGTGATTTGGAAAGGCGTCTGCGGTCTAGTCATAAACGCTAGGTTAAGTCCGCGCTTTAAGTCGTAGGTTTGCAAAGACCGACCGGTAGAAGTGGTGAGATGGAATGTGGTCTTGCCCAAGGCGATCGATGTGAAGGGCACCTCCGTCGGGGAGACCAAGCCAACAGTCTACATACGAATTCCCGTCAGTGCACGCGTCTCATGGCAGCGACGGACTGTCTAGTTACCCGGTAGGGAGCAAATATACGAGATCGCTGGCCAATTGGTGGAGCATTGCTTTTCACGATAGACTCCAGCTTCTGGCGCTTGACTAGCGGTCCATCTTGCTCGGAATGCGGCATCGTTGCCTCGGATTGATGGTGCCCGTCTCTCTCTCTATCGTGCTTCTGGGCCTATATCCCCTTCTGAAGGGGCGCGAGCATAGATTTCGAGACAGCGGTATCGAGCGTTCGACTGGGAGGTTGCGCGTGGGGTTGTTGAGGATACGATAGCTACCGCGACAGACGAATTCAAGGTTGGCCATGGAATCNTTTTTACTAGCAGTCAGAAATATTTTTGGGATGTTTATTGGGCCAATCAGAGGCCTTCTCATTGCGCGATAGCGCTTGTAGCTTCCCCACATATTTTATTGTAGTAGAGTATGAGGCGTGCAGAAATTACCTAGTCTAATTTTCGAGCGATGACATCGCTTATCGTTATCTTAGAAATTGTAGGTATACCAGTACAGATACTTATTTGGGTGCTACGTGGGGCTGAAACCAGAACTACCTACTAAACTAGAAGGACACGTGATCACCTTCCTATCATTGACTGCCTTGCCGCTACAGACCCACATCTTTACATATACCATGTAGCATGACGACGAACCTTTTCAACCCCTTGTACCTATCCCACATTTTCTAAGAGCCCAACTAACATACAGAATATTTACAAGCACGGCTACCTACGTGCAGTAGGTACCTCGTGTGCTAGCAATTGTTACGCAACAAATTTTCCTTTTTACTTACCTCAATGGGTACCGTAGGTTGGGTATGAGTTTTGGCGATAGCGACCCACTTCTAGTCAGGTAGGTAGGTACTTTCCTCGTTTAGGTATATCTACAGAACACCTACTTACATACGTATATGTCGTAGTGCTACCTACTGTACATATACGTATAGAATACCTACCTGCGTAGCCTTTGTCCTATAGGTTTTACATCCACAATTTTTATTTTTTTATTTTTTTTTCTCTTCCCTTTTCTCTCTTTTGCTATCATGATTGTCGGCGCAAAGTTTGGTGTATTCCTGTCCTTGTGTCACATTGCAACTCAGGCTTCTAGACAGTATCCTCCAGCAAATTGCCTATGATTCTATACATGCACTTCTAGGTACTAGACTCTTGTTTCGTTCGGACCTTCTATTTTGCTACCGTGTTACAAGGCAGCCTGCCTTGATTTCTGTTGATTCCCTCCCCCCAGTGACAAAACTAAGATACCACCTGTCTCGAACGCGAGGGAAAAGTGGTCTCAAGCTAAGTTTCGCTTCAATGGAGGCAAACTTAAATTCAAACTGCAACAAAAAACTCTCCTCTATTCAGGACCCCGGTTATCACGCTCAATTGCCTGATCCTGCCATCAATCAGCGTTCCTCAATCTCTCAGTCGAGTATTAATAAGCGTATATCCGTTTCATCCATTGTTTCTCTAGTATCAGCTGCTGGTACCACAAGCTCCGTTGTGTCTTCCACTGCCGGCTCTGACTGCGGCACTGTACAGCGTCCTATCTCGGTCCTGGGCTTCATGGCATCGGGCAAGGGCCTTGATCCAGTCTCGGGTCAGCCAGAGGCCGGTGTCTCCAACGTCACCGTCACCACCTCTTCTAGTCCTAACTCCCAAACTGTTCCTGGCAATGGTCCACAATTGACGCCGCTGAGTACGCATCACAACAGCTCGCTCGATTTGGCCAAGCGGAACCCGCCTCCGGCTTCGATTCCCACTGCTCGATCTCAGACAACTAGAGACCGAAGCAGGGCGAAACGACGCTTTAGTGGGAGCACTGCGACTAGTACACATAGCCAAAGCAGTGAGCGAGGCACCCAGCCCAGGGAGAAGGAGGAGGCAAGGCCGGCGCCCTGGGGCATCATCGGTGTTTGTGCCTTGGATTCGAAAGCCCGGAGCAAGCCTAGCAGGAATATCCTCAATCGCATTATTGCTAACCGTGACTTTGACGTTGTTGTTTTCGGGGACAAGACCATCTTAGATGAAGGTATGTATACCATGCAATCTGGGCGGACATGTTGCTAACATGGAAATAGGTGTAGAAAACTGGCCGATATGTGACTATCTAATATCATTCTACTCAGATGGGTTTCCACTAGATAAGGCGATTGCATATGTCAAGGCTCGCAAACCATTCTGCGTCAACGACGTTCCTATGCAAAAGATCTTATGGGACAGGCGACTATGCCTCCGCATATTAGACAAGATCAATGTCCCAACACCTCAGCGAATCGAGGTGAATCGCGATGGCGGGCCAGACTTGCTCACCCCCGAGGTTGCAAAACACACTCACGAGGTTTCTGGTATCGATTTAGGGGCTACCGACCTTGGTTTGTACCGCGCTCCTAGGAAGGTCGAGCTGCTTGACGATGGCGATATTCTCAGCGTCGATGGAGCTCTATTAAGGAAGCCCTTTGTTGAAAAACCCACAAGTGGCGAAGATCATAACATCATTATCTACTTCCCACGGTCTGCTGGTGGTGGTGCACGGAAACTATTTAGGAAAATTGGTAATAAAAGCTCCGAGTTTGTGGAGGATCTTATCGTTCCCCGCGCAATCACCGAGCCAAATAGTAGCTTCATATATGAGAAGTTCATGCAAGTAGATAATGCCGAAGACGTGAAAGCATACACTGTCGGAGCCCACTACTGCCATGCAGAGACGAGAAAGTCACCCGTCGTGGACGGCATTGTAAGGCGCAATACCCACGGAAAAGAAATTCGCTATGTAACCGCTCTAAGCCCTGATGAAAAGGAAATGGCAAGCAAGATTGCAAAAACATTTGGGCAGAGGGTTTGCGGGTTTGACCTGCTCCGTGCTGGAGGCAAAAGTTGTGTCATTGATGTGAATGGCTGGAGTTTCGTCAAGGATAACGAAACATATTACGACCACTGCGCTAGCATACTGAAAGATATGTTTATGAGGGAGAGAATTAAACGATGTGGCCCGACTCCACCACCACCCTCTCCCTCAGCAATGGACATACATGATCCTTTAGCGAAGGCGATATTGGCGACCAGAGACAAAGAAGCACTATCGGTCACGCAACCAGCGAATAGTTTGGCACTAATCAGCGACGTCGGTACACAATCATCAGAAGACTCTGCAAGGGAGTTGAACGTGGATGAGAAATCCCTAGGTGGCTCCCCGACTGTAAGGTCTGAGACAAGTGTGACGAGCAATATGGTGTTGAAACTGCATAACGGCATCGTGAACCCTCCTACTCATCACACTGCTGGTAGCTCGGCCCCCAGTAGCGTATCTGCTACCGCTCCGCCGACGCACCCGGCGACCCCGGATAATGGAGTAGAGGAATACACGGATCCTCAACCGACACCACCTCCCCCGCCACCAAAACATTCCTGGAAACTCAAAGGCCTTGTCTCGGTAATTCGCCACGCTGACCGCACGCCGAAGCAGAAGTATAAGTTTACTTTTCACACTCAGCCCTTCGTCGACCTCCTCAAGGGGCACCAAGAAGAAGTCTTGTTGATCGGCGAGGCAGCGCTCACAAACGTCCTTGAGGCCGTAGATATGGCAATAGAACAGGGGATAGAAGACCGGAATAAGCTTAAAGCACTGCGAAATGTTCTTGTAAAGAAGGGAGGATGGGCTGGTACGAAGGTGCAAATCAAACCGATGTTCAGCNAAAAGAAATCTGTAGAGATGACGCCCGAGCCAATAGCCAATCTTCTAGAAGGAACCAAAACCAATTCGCCAGACCCAGAACCTTCGACTCGGCATAAAGAGGAAGCAGACGCAAAGACAGAGCCTTCACACAAAGATCAAAGTGCTCAAGGCAAGTTCATCAGCGAGGAGAGGCCTCAGGACAAGGCTCGGCATAGCCTCCCCCGACGCCAAGATTCAATGTCGGGTGTCACAATGTCAAAATTTACAGCGGCAGACAATAGTTTTGTCCTAGATAAATTACAGCTAATTGTCAAGTGGGGAGGTGAACCAACACATTCTGCCAGATACCAGGCCCAAGAACTAGCACAGAATATGCGGAACGACTATATGCTCCTAAATCGTGACATACTCGACGAAGTCCATGTTTTTAGTAGCTCCGAGCGCCGTGTCACAACGAGCGCTCAAATTTGGGCGACATCTTTCTTAGATCAGAAAGAACTTCCGGAAGACTTTATCACAATTCGAAAAGATTTGCTTGACGATTCAAATGCAGCCAAAGACGAGATGGACAAGGTAAAAAAGAAGCTAAAGGGATTATTACGGAAGGGTAACGAGCGTCCACCACAGTTTGCATGGCCTGAGGGCATGCCCGAACCCTCTGAGGTCCAGACGCGGGTGGTTCAGTTGATGAACTTTCATCGCTATGTGATGCAACATAATTACAACAAGCTATATAGCGGCGCCGCGAATTCCTTGAATGCTATAAACTCTTCAACTCTGGAGAAGTCGGCTGGCGAAAGCTCGAGCACATCCGTCGCCTCAGCACTCTCACAAGCTAACACCATTAGCAATATACAAGCCCGTTGGTGCTGCGGGGAGGATGCTGAGCTCTTCCGGGAACGTTGGGAAAAGCTCTTTGCTGAATTTTGTGATCACGAGAAGATTGATCCAAGTAAGATATCCGAACTATACGACACCATGAAGTTCGACGCCTTGCATAATCGCCAGTTCCTTGAGTGGGTGTTTACGCCCCCGAAACATATGCTAGAAGAAGAGCTTGGTATCACTCTTAGCCGCGACGGTAAAAACATGCCGAGAGACATGGAAGAAACCGGCAAGATGACGGACGTGAAGTTAGACAAGGGCCAGACTATAGCGTCATTTCCCGCCGAGAAGGCTGATAAGTCTGATGTGATGGAAAGGGGAGAGCGAGCGGAGAGATCGGAGGCGCAGAATGCCATGAGACGAATTTTTCGACGGAGATCCTGGATGAAGCATTCAAGCGAAATCGCGCAGCCTGACGAGTATTTCCATCTTCAGAAAGGCAATAACCGTACCAAAGCGAAAACGGACGCGCGATTCGAACCCCTTCGCGAGTTGTATCAGCTAGCGAAGGTAATGTTCGACTTTATTTGCCCTCAAGAATACGGCATTTCGGATAGTGAGAAGGTCAGTCTTACCTAAGTATCCTTTGTGGAATGGACCTAATCAAAATATAGCTCGAGATTGGGTTATTGACTTCTCTACCCCTTCTCAAAGAGATAGTTCAGGACCTTGAGGAGATGCAGGCATCAGAAGACGCTAAATCCTTCTTCTATTTCACCAAGGAGTCACACATCTACACACTGCTTAATTGCATTCTTGAGGGAGGCATCGAGACGAAGATTAATCGCCGTACTATTCCAGAGCTAGACTATCTATCCCAAATATGCTTCGAATTGTACGAGTCCGAAAATAAGGGCGCGTTAGATGCGCCACTACCTGGCCAACCTACCTTCAACTATAGCATCCGAATTACGATCAGCCCAGGGTGCCATATCTATGATCCACTAGATATTCAATTAGATAGTAAACACTGCATAGGATGTGCACCACGGCGAAGTCTCACACCCCATGGAGACTGGAAAAAAATCATCGAGACACTACGAGCGAAATTCCACCAGTAAGTCTTTATGTTTGGCTACCGATTTAAACGTTCAATTCAGCAGCGCTTATAGAATAAACCACAGGGTCAAGCTGCCGAAAACTTTCTTGGCAGTAAATCTATCCGACGCTTTCACATTTCAGGAAAAGGAGCGCCAGAATTCAGAGGCCGACGTATTTGAAAGAGATCATCAGGACAATGAGCATGACTGCCTGGAAATGAAGCCAGCCGAGCCGTTATTGTCCAATGCCGATGACAGCACTGCGACAGATTCTATCGGGACAACAAGTCCGATGTAGGGACTATGGAACCTCTCTGCCTCCGCTTGTCATTATAAGGATTTCTGAGCTCGGACTTGAGTAGCCCCCGAAACCATAGTGGCAAGCAATGATGCTCGACCACGTCCAGAATAGCTTTTGTGATGACGTGGGCGCGCGAGTCGTGAGTCAACCTCGGCAGCAATGCATTATCTCCCCTACAAGGAGAACAGGTGTCCCCCAATAAGAGAGCTTGGGTCTTGAATCCATCGGCAAGACGGGCGCAGTCTAGCCTAGCTTGATAACCCTGTTTCACCTGAGCGGTGAGTGAGTTTCGGTCAGGGGAATGCATCTCCAACCACCAGTTCTTCTCACTCGGACTCATTAAACCTGTAGAATATGCTAGAGAGAAGATACCTAAAATGCTGGGCACGAGAGGATAGATAGATAGAGTGTCAAAGCGGCACCAGCATTAAAATTAGTAAGCGGAGGTATGTCATCCCACGCGAGGACCCAGAGGCAAGACCCATGCAGACTTCCGCCATGGGATAGGATGGAATATGTATGTTTGACTGTCAACTATCAACTAGTGCGGGATTGTGTAAGGCTAGACTAGACTCAGCAAGACTGGGGCTAGCAAGAATGGGAAGCATGGGAAGCCCCATCAAGAGGGTTCCAACGGTCTGATGTACTGGGTAGACAATTCAAGTTGACTCCTAAGTATCCCTGTGCTACTGGCGGTACAAAAATTGCATCCTTCAAGCTGTCTGTAACTACCTACTTTCAATAATATCTCCTGCCTCTTTTTTAAACCTTTGCTAGTAGTACCTAGCATACAGAGGGGAACATGTCTAAAGTTATGCAGGATACCTATACCATTCCCATCTTCACCTCGGCTATTATAGATATACCTACATCCTTGCGAGGCACTCAAGCCACGAACCGTCAGCCACAAGAGCCAAAAAGAACTAGGAAGATGGGTAGGGTATTGTGCCTTTACATGTACTTACTGTACAATAGGTGACATTGATGTAAGGCTAAATACATACTAGATAGCTAGCCAACCAGATGCGCTCTCTCTAGCCGCGAGTGCCTACCTAGGCAACATAGCAGTCCGAGGTTTCTCCCGATTTGGATTTGGCTAGGCCTATTAAAAGAGCCGACTCTCCGTAGAGCTGCCACGTGGTTGGTGTAATGTACTGTACAAACGCTAGATGGGGCGCGCTCGAACTACCCTCGTATCCCTCCTTTGCTGATTTACTTATAGAGTGTCTAGGTATCACATATCGTACCTAATAAATATTTCAGCATAACATCTATCTACTTTGGTGACAATGGCTTCTAGGAAGATAGGAATATATACAGATTTAAAAGCAAAGAGGGTAGAGATAGGAAATGATTATAAGTAGGCACGTTGCATTCTGTACAAACATGCTAAAGATTTCAAGAAGTTCCTTATCAGCGCTCCTCAACCAGCGTCCAGCATCCAGCGTCTAGCGTCTAACTTGGGGCGCCGGTCGATGATCGATGGTCGATGGTCGATGGTCGACCTACCGATCCGGTAGTCTCTCACATCTTCGTTCCTACCGATTTATGAGGTCACTACAAGTACCTAATATACTTGTGGCATGCAATCTCCGATATCTGTCCTGTGTCCTGCCTAGTCACCATGGTCTTGGACCGGATCTGTGGGAGGGGGGGACAGCAGGATTGCTTACCCCCGGCTACATTATAGAAAAACTATGCTTATTTCCGACAACCCAAAAGCAGAGGGGTTTCGAACCCTCCCCCAATTGTATGCTGCTAGTAGTAGCGCTTTGCTGTTAGGATGTAGGTTATGACGATGGGAAACAAAGTGGTGGGGGAGGGGGAGGGGGAGAGGGAGAGGGAGAGGGAAGGGGGGATAGTGTAAGTGAGATAGAACCAGATGTTCTCAGTATGTAGGCTAGTATATACTGACAGACAGTAGCATGTACTGATAGCAAATCAACAGATAGATAAAGATGTATAATATACTTGTAGTAAAACGATCCCCCACGGATAAGAGAGGGAGGGAGGGCGGCCGGGCGATGCTGAATGTTGAACGTTGAACGCTGAACGTTGAACGTTGAATGAGGTTGAGCATCCGAATGTGGAAGCTCCTAAGACTGTCAGCCGTGATGGTACCTAGATAGTGGCTACATGTACATGCATGGTGAGAGAACCCATGCAGGTTCGTTGCGAGATGGCTGCATTTGATATTGGTGACGCCCAGCCGGATTCGGCAGAGATGGTTCTCCCAGGGTCAATATTTCACCCAATTGCGTGACACGGGAAAGGTTCCAGTGGTTACGACGAGAAGTTCAATACCTAATCCTTATAAGACCTCCCTACTGGCAGTGTATGTACAAAATACTCTGCACCTATGCTCCTAGCGTCTAGAATCCTAGATAGTACTTGTATAAGTAGGTAGGTATTCTCTAGAGTCTACCGAGATGGGATGGATACAGACCAAAGGTCAAGGGGTGCCGAGGGACAAAACAAAGAGAGAGAAACCCGTGTTGCCTATAGCCGCTGTAGGCGAGGGAATTATATATAGGCATAGGTATAAAAGAGTGACGGAGAGGGAGAGAGAGATCTGCGTTGTAGAAGAGTGTGGTGGTGCATGTTATGCTACGGTATGCTAGGTATTCGGTAAGCAACATGTTCTGTACTTGTAGGTAGTACAAGGAGGCATGGTGAGTGGTGCGCATAAGTCCATCGAACGAACCACTACATGGTGCATACCAGTGCACATGTTCTGCATGTAAGTATGTACAGTTATGTACATGCATTATGCAAGCCTACTATACACTACCGGCTCGTGTTCCGCTGCTGGGATGGCCCGGGATGGTAAATCCACCCGCGTGTGCAGGCGAGAGTACAATACATATACGTATAGGACGGTGATGCATGTATCTCGAGTGCTTCGGTACCTACAAGTACCTGGGAAATCAAAGCATATTGGCTTTCAGAGGTTGAGTAGGGAAGTACATAATATGTACAAGACGCATCAATTGGCAGCTACATGTGTACATGTACATGCTAGGTAGTAGTTCTCGTCGTCAAGACACTTGTGGGACCACTTGTTTGGTGTGTAAGTGTGTATGTACCTAAGTCGCCAGAACATAACATGCGTGGGAAACAACCCTCTGCTACCAGAAGCTGGTCGTTGTTGCAAACCTATCTTACTATGTAAAGCCTTGGTCCGCCTTCGTTGGTATTCGGATGCTCTCTGCATGCCTAGAGTGTTTGTTATAACACTGCAATAAAGCAACAATAAAGCGCTTGTTGGCGGGCTTGCTTGCTTTATTGCTTGCTTCGCGGTTCATCGCCAGAACAGTTGCTCAAACGCGCTAAGAGAAACCTTTCCGTCGAAAGAGGCGTCAAGGCTCGCCGTTCCGCCAGTACGACATCACAGCTAAGGCTCTGTACTCTGTACTCTGAACTCTGCATACGAGCAACCTATCCTATGGTATCCTACCTACCGTCTCTTCGGGCTTCATTTCCTTTGAAAGGTCAAAGCGAACAGAGATAGCGGGCTTCTACATGCGTAATAGAAGCCTATCTGCAACATTGACCACGGGTTTGCCGGGGGGTCCGCTCGTTTCCTGCCAGTACATTGACAATTAATTGGACCTGGTAGCGACGTCATCCATGCTCGTCGGGCTATTTCAATGCTTAGATTGTCGGCGGATATGCCCGGCAGAGGCACCGGTTGGTCAATCACCTTGTACCGGACATTGCTAACAACACTCCTTCAGCGATCGGACGGCCTGATCAGTTACACCACTAGGGCGAGGGCTGGTCGTAAATGGGTCGAGTCTCCGACAACATCACCCGTCTTCCTGCAAATTGTCTATCATCGGTTGTTCGCTGTGTACCTGCTGAGATGGATCGTGTTGATTCCCGGCGACGGAGACAGGATCCGGTCTGAAGCTAGTCTGATTCCAGTACTGCTTGGTTCGATGTCGGGTGGGTTTAGCACGTGGCTT
>JAPESX010000090.1:0-30433 GCA_029590615.1 Nemania bipapillata
TTGGCGGGCACTGGGGCAAGCCCATCCCGCGGCAGCGTCTCCAGCCTTCCAGGAAGCTTGCGACGCTGTCCTTTCCTGGTACAATACAAACCAAATGATCAACACCGAACTTTCTATCCTCAAAAAGTGGGTGGGTAATGACGAGCTCGATTTCCACCAAAAGGAAGCACGTTCCCCAAGCACGAATGGACTCAGCGATGAGACGACCTTCTTGGACCGCTTGTTGAAGGAAGACGGTCTCACGTCACTTCATGATGATACCGATGAGGTATCAAAGCAAGAACATTCTCTAAAAACGAAAACACTGATACGGAGGAGCATGCTCTCGCCTATCTCGAACACCATAGCAAAAGCCAAAGAAACTTTGATCATGAACTCAGCCGCTTTTCAAAAGCGGCACCTACCGCCGTATATCGAAGAAATTCTCACCCTGATCAGTTTCCCCTCTCGTTTGATCGAAGAAATCATCAGTGTGAGAGTGGCCTATGCGCGAAAGATGAGAGAGACTACCCAGCAGACCCCTATTCTCCAAGATCAGATGCTCTCACAATTTGAACTACTTCTAAAACTCGCGATTCGTATTAAACAAGAGACTTTAATGGTCTCACAACCCCAGCCAGGATGGCAGTTACCGCCATGCATCGATGAATCTTTCGACCAAGTCGTGCTCGATGCGTTGAAATACTACTTCAAGCTGCTTAATTGGAAGTTGAGCAGGAACAAAAATACTTTCAAAGAGGCCGAGATTCTATCTCAAGAATGGGACTTCGCCAATGAGATTGGGCGGTATCTCCAAAGGGGCGATATCGAGGTGGCTGAACAATTCAGTAACCTCACTTACAAGGTCCTCAGCCGGCTGAGCCAGACATTCGAACGTGAACTTCAAAGAAAGCCTAAAGAGAGCACTGACGACATGACGAAGAGATACATGCAAATGCTAGACTCGGTTCGTGTCCGACAGAGAATGTTGCAACGGTTCTCGAGGCTGCTAAGTGAGCATTATGAGAACGCGTCAGACATGAGTATAGCCCTGGATGCTGAGGACTTGCAATACTTATACGAGCGTCTTTCTGTCACGGGCCACTTCCTCGTTGACGAATTTGATGGCATACAAATTATTGCCTCGCCCACTTTGGCTGGCCGTGATGAGGAGGTACAATCTATCCTGCGGACTTGCCTACACGAACAGATGTCGGAAGACCCAACCGACCCGTACATATTGATACTACGCCCTGAGGCACCCCTTACTTGGTTCGGTAATCGGGGCAGTCAATCACTCAACCTGGAGTCCACTGACCTGAAGCTTGGTCAGATACGTCTAATAGCAGATGGCTCCCAAGCGCGTCTCGCGCAAGTGCGAAACGTGTTCTTGGATAGAATCGATATGCACCTAGACCTCGTTGTGGAGTCACGCTCGAATCTGCACAAAGTCAACGCAAGGCTGTTTGAGATAAGGAAGGTTGGCTTCAAGCTAAGTAATACGTTCATGGATAGCGTAGCTATTATTCGAAAGCAGACTCAAGGCATGGACTGCCATGACCTCATCCAGACTTGCTTTGTATTTGCTACCGAATTTGGGAGACGGTCGCTCCTTTATATGGATAGCAATCGTCGTCAAATGAACAATATCAAACTCACAAAACTCGGTTTAGACTGGGTGAGTTTTATTTGCGATGACTGCAAAGTTACGGACCGTAAATCGTTCCGATGGGCAGTGCCTGCCTTGGAATTTACGATGAGCATGACTACAGGTCGGCATATTTTGGGCCTGGGCGATGACGAATATGCGAGACTCCGCGCGAAAGTATCTGGCTGCATGTCACTTCTCATCTCTCACTTCGACATTCTGGGTGCCAAATCGAATCAAGCAGCTCAGTTCGAACGAGAACGCATCGAGGCTCTCGTCGGACAATTTCGAAAATATGACAAGAATAGGAACATTGACGACGAAGAGGCTGCAAACTTGATTCAGGAGCAGCGGCTGAAGAAAATCGAGGAGGTTGATGATGTACAAAGAGAGGTCGTCGCCGAACGGCAAGGCCTAGGACGGGTTTTAGAGGTTTCCAACGAAGTCGACCGGTCTTTAGCTTATCTCTCTTCGTCAGCCACCAATGTAACAATAAGGTGGCAACAGGGCCATTTCGTCGGTGGGGGCACCTTTGGCAGCGTATATGCTGCTATGAACTTGGACACTGGACATCTCATGGCCGTCAAGGAAATACGACTTCAAGATCCCAAACTGATCCCATCCATTTCATCACAAATTAGGGAGGAGATGGGGGTTCTGGAAGTCCTAGATCACCCCAACGTGGTCTCTTACTATGGCATCGAGGTACACCGTGACCGTGTGTACATATTCATGGAGTTCTGCTCTGGCGGTTCTCTGGCTGGGCTATTAGAGCATGGTCGTATTGAAGATGAGCAAGTTGTCATGGTATATGCTCTACAGCTTTTGGAAGGACTGGCTTACCTGCATGAAAGTTTCATCGCTCACCGTGACATCAAGCCGGAAAGTGAGTGTTCTTAAGGCCACTAGCTTTGTTAACTTGAGGCTAATAAATATAGACATCCTTCTCGATCACAACGGCGTTATCAAATACGTCGACTTCGGAGCCGCCAAGGTTATTGCACGTCAGGGACGTACGCTAGTCCAGAAAGTGGCCGCCAGCAGACCCCATAAATCAATGACGGGTACCCCGATGTACATGTCGCCTGAGGTCATCATCGGTGAAAAACCAACACATGATGCAGCAGGCGATATTTGGTCACTAGGGTGTGTCATTCTGGAGATGGTCACAGGGCGGCGACCATGGTCTAACCTAGACAACGAATGGGCCATCATGTACAACATCGCGCAGGGCAATCCGCCACAACTACCTGGCCCCGACCAATTGAGTCCGCAAGGCATCGACTTTCTGAAGCGCTGCTTTATCCGAGATCCGAAAAAGCGAGCAACTGCAGTCGAGCTTCTCCAACATGAGTGGATCATGTGCATTCGTAACCAAGTTGTTGAACCACCAACACCCAGTGATAGTAGTGGATCCGCTCAGACCACACCGCATCCTACCTCAGCAGGGAGCAGAACGGGCTCTGCAGCTGACGGCTTTTATTAGGGGTATTCGCCGTCGGACGCATTGCACGGTGTCCTTGCCACATCGTCAAACGAAGACTTGATCACATTTCCTACACTTTGTCCTAGTGAACTCCAAGACGCCAATACTATATCCGGTCCAATCATCAAGCGTCTTAGAGAGTCAGTTAGTCCTACACAACTACTCGATAAAATGTACGCAGCGCAGGAGTCAGTCAGGAGAGCAGAAGCTAGGGAATATTGTGCTAGAAGGAGAGCGGAGTCCGAGTCAGCAGCTCATGCAGGCGGAATGGATCCAGGTACTATGGGCAATTTCGAATTCGACTTCGGGCCTAGCTCCTCCAACAGCCAGCCGTAATGAGTCCAGATTCAGCGGGCCAAATTAGCTCATGAAGAAGTCCACGAGCCGTTGTTACAATACTTAACCTCTCGTGTTACTCGCCCACATGGAATAAATGAATAAGATGAGGATGTATATCATGAAAGGAGGACAGGTCTTGCAAGGAGCTAAATAACGGGGCTGCATCAGCGACGGAGTCTTGCATTCATTCTCCTAGAGTCGACATTCATTTTTCTTTGGTCATCATATTATATCTGGGCTTCTAAACTGTCGATTTCCCTTTTTGCTGCATGACTACCTATGTAACCTCGGGGAGGATAGGCTTGAGGCTGAAGTATAAGTAAGGACAAGTGGCATACATCGATGAACTAAAGCAACATATCCTGTTGGCCTGCGCTCGCGCTGTAGGGTATATGAATAATTATATAATTACTGTTGAAATATATTATAAGGATCCCCTTGGTGGCATCAGCATCTTCTGCCTTGTTCTCTGCCGCCGTCCGTCCATAATTATATAATCTACGCTTCTCTCAAGCAGCTGCACAAGTACGAGTAAAGTAGGAGGATTTCCTGGCCAGGTCATACAAGGTACAGTAGGGTTCCTTGTCTTAATACATAGATGGCAACATTCTCCCTGTGACAAGTTTGTAGCGTTTTCTTCCTGACCCCGTCTTGCGATATCATAGTTGGCACTTAGCCTTGTTCTCTATTTTTTTTTTTTTTTTAAAAATTAAACTAAAAAAAAAACTCTCACCTCATAGATCATAGACAAACAATTATTGACATCGCGAGGTCCATTCTTTCCCGCAATCACGTCATCGTATTGCTCGACACATAGTTAGACAACCAAACCAGACAACTATATTTGTCAAAGCCAGGACGTTTTGATTTTGCTCTCTAGGTTTGCCTAATCAAGTTTATAAAACCCCTAAACCTTATTCTGTAATTTCTCCCCGATAATGCGAATGAGGAGTTGAACACTCATGTATCATTTAAGCAACAGTCATAAACTAGATCCCAAGGTGGTGCAGTGGCAGCACGCCCTGTGACGCGCGGCTGTCCTTACGGAACCGTGCCCTTTGGGGAGTGGGAAACCCAGGTTCGATTCCTGGCCTTGGGCTTTATATCAATCTCCTTTTTTTTCTCGCATAGCGTGTTCTCGAGTGAATATAGTATAGATAAACATGTTTTTGGTATGCGAGGCTTTTGATTCTGGAGATTCATGAATTGACTACACACCATTTTCATAGAGCAGTAATGAGAGAATAAAAGTATATGAAAAGAGGCCGCTGATATGCAGTGCGTGCATCAGTAATGTATATCACTAGAAATCTGATTAGAGTGCCAGAATTATATGAGTTTGTTCTTCAGATGGGTAATACAGACAGCAACTTAGAG
Organism: Nemania bipapillata; assembly: GCA_029590615.1. Classification (NCBI taxonomy): domain Eukaryota; kingdom Fungi; phylum Ascomycota; class Sordariomycetes; order Xylariales; family Xylariaceae; genus Nemania; species Nemania bipapillata. The sequence goes on from JAPESX010000090.1 coordinate 4,830, forward strand.
GCTTATTTTGTGGTCAGCTCAAAGCCTCATGCCTCTCCGAAATCATGGCCATAGAGTACAGCCGCTTAATTAAACAAATAATGAAGAGATAACTTTAGTTCAGGTCGTGATTCTGTTTTTCAAAATAAGGACTATTTAGTTACTTTTAGACCGACAAGTATCTATGCATTAATAGCTGTGATATTACCCCGGCCCGAGCCGACTAGTCGCCATCGTATGCATAGTAGAGGTCGATATAGCAGAGACTGGTCTAGAATCCGCCGGTGGGTATGGATGATAGTGGCCTCTATTGATTCATCAGCCTGCTCAAGGTGTGTATGTAAGTCTAGTCCAGCACAAATAAACTTCACTTGGGAATGTGTTTTCCCACCTTCGCTGCATCATGGAATAATAATAGCACAACACCTACGTTCTTTCAAAAACGACGCACTCAAAAACACTATTGTTGACAATTGGCGAAGTAGGCCTTACAGCTTAAGTACTACACTACCTAGGTATTCACAAATTTTGGTACCTATCTTCTTCTATATCAAAAGAGGTCAATCAAGATACATTGCTACTTGGGCTAACATTACTTACTTATACATACATTGCGAGTTAAAAATCCGCTGAGGAGCTGTTTAGTACTCTTTGATCTCTCAATATCTCATATCACATAAAATTTCATATTTTCTGAACAACTCCTATCGAAGTGATATGTAGCTGTGGCTATGTGGCGTGCATACTGCCCCTCCATGGACTCTCGTAAATTGGACACTGCTATTGACCCACTATAAGTATAATTGAGCTACTGCGACGCACCGCTGCAAATGCACCCCCGTCGCCTCTCCACCAGCGCATCGTCTCTCCACCCAGGTGGACACCTACATCGTGAATCGACAACCATGGTCGTATAGTCCCCCATGGCAGTCATTCTCACCAGTGCTCATTCCCGTCTTCCACCTCGTGCCAATAGCGATCTCTCTCCTCCCTCAAACATATCCTCGGCAACAACAGCGATATCATCATCGACAGCAAAAGCAGCAACAGCAGCAACAGCAGATCCCGGCTTGGACCTCAGGTGTCATTCGCTTAACGCTGTAATAGCCTGTAACAAGACTCTCTGGCAACCGCCGCTAAAGTGGACAAGAGCCCACCTGTTAGATCTAGGCATAGGCCGTCACCGTCGCCGGCGACGTGGCGATTAGACAAGATCGATTAGCAGTGCAGCAATCAACGGGATTGAGGAAGGGGGAGGAGAAGATGACAGCGGCACTGATGACGACGACGAGGACGATGATGATGATGCCTATGAGGGAGGAGAAGGCGGAGGCGGAAGCTACCACGTTATTATCCCCGGCATAGTGCCGGCGCTGCTAGATGGGTTCATGACATCCTTCTTATAACGCGTCACATACACAAGACGCGTGACTCGTTTCGTCTATTTTTTTTTCGGAAGATACAACAGCCCGGGTTGTTTCCGACTGATGATGGACACGAAGACGTAGACAAGAACCACGAGCGACACGATGACGGCGTTATTATTTCGTCTCTTGACTCCCGTTGGACAATACTAGAGCTTGTCGTCGGCCAGTGCATGTACCAGCTGTGCTTGCCCTTCCGTATACTCCTCGACGACACGCTGGTGCTACCCTATGTCGACTCAACCTGTGTACAACGGCCACCCTTTAACGTCAAGTGCCGTCGCGACTTCACCCGGCCCTTGAGCCCGTCATCGCCGCCGTTCTTATCTCCCTTGCCCAGTCATCATCCCCGCCTACGTTGGGAAAAGAAGGGGGGTGTCAGTTAGGCCCCAATGGTGCAGCAAGACATGTATATCTATACAGGCCTCATATCCCGCACCTTGCTGGACCGCTTCCGCTACCCCAACTAGCCACCTGCAACCACCGCAGCTAATATCCAAAATCTTGTTATGGATCCCCCCATACGACTACGCCGTCGCCGCGTGCCTTACGAACCTCGTGACACCTCCAGACAACGCCTTCTAGCGGCCCTATCTATTACCGCTATTATCAGGTCAAACATGGAGGACACTAGCTGTGGAAAAAGAGCGTTATCGCCGGACAGCCGCGTCGATACCATGAGCCCAAAACGGCCCCGACGGCCAGAATCTCCGGATAATCCCCCGTCCTGCTTAGATCCGAGTCTCGAATGTCAACTGCACCCTCCGTGATTCAATTGCTAATGCCACCAGCTGTATTATACCGATATATGTGGACCTGCATTGCGACAGCGCATCTGGACATTGACGGATAGCACATAGATGAAGGCTAGGTCTGCGAGCCCTGTTTAGCTAAGCTCGCAGGTCTCTTCCTGTGAGGATGCCTTTGTACTCGACGACGTAGACTCCTTAGCCCGCGAAGCTAATACAGAGCGGCTCTTGATCCGCTTCCTGCATTATACACTATCTTCGATTCCATACTTGGAATTGTTAACTAACAACTGTCACGGTTTAGTGGAGCTTAGGGTGAGTAACAGGGAGTAGGGAGTCGACCTTGCCTGCCAGGTAGCACAAGGGATTAGGTATTATGAGAACCCCAGCGCCCTGTATTACTATTCTAGAGCTTAGATCCTTAGATTTATTAATGGCACAGGCTACTATTCCCTACAAGTATAACTCTACATCTCCGCGACAACGACGAGTAGCAATCAAGATCTCGCTTTATACCCTTGACAAGCGCCCAATTCTAACAATGTCTTAGGCTGAACTCAACATTTAACAGTTTGAACTACGCTTGATAAAGCAGGTCACGTGGCTATTAAGAAATTCGCCGATGCTCTGTGTTCTTTCGCTTCCCCCTTGTTAGCTCATATATTCCCAAAAACAATGTCAATCATGTCTTACATCCGTCTTGCTTCGAGGCTTCCATCGATAGGAGCCACGATAGTAGTTGGTATTTGCCCAAGCTGTTTATTTTTCTTTCTATTGCTTAGGGCGCCTTTGGACCTAACTGCAGTATGCTTTCGCGTAGAGCAAAAGCTAGCCACCGCTCCAAGACTGAGTTGAAGATTAAAAAACTTCCGACCGCCATAAGAAACCACGCGCTAAACCCGCAGTGAGGACCCGGGCGCAGTGCTAACCCAGTTGGGGAATAAAATCATTTATCTAATATCTAGATAGCGGCTTAAATCTCTCGAATAATCCTCTAATCCCGTTTAATTGCAGCAGCTCAGCTCGGCGGCGCGACTACTACCTTACCATACCAGCTACGATAATAGTAAGTATCAGTAGTCATGGTGGCACGCTCTTATTGGGACAAGTGCCTCAATATTGCTCTTATTGTCGATCAACTCTATCTCTGTTCGACGCAATAAACCGTCTCGTCGGCACCAATCAAGAAAGTCGAACTCCTGGAGTTACATTCCTGATGAAGAATTCTATTCACACTTTGCGTTAGCGCCTTCAAACTTACCCTCAGTTCTAGCTAAAGTAAACATCTGAAAGGGAAGCTTAGAGAGCAAATAGCCGGCCAGGAGTTAATATTACAGGTTGATATCAGGCAAGAAAGTCCTACGGAACACCGCCCGCGTCTACTAAAAATATATTATGGGCGTCTTCAACGATAACAGCAGCTCACTCCTGAAAATTCTTCAGTCGAAGTCCCCATCACGAGAATTTGTTCCTGTCAACTTGTGTTTTCTCTTGTGTTTTCTCGGTTCAAAACGTACTCGTATTACAAATACTATGAGACGTCTCTATTGATAGCAAGGCCATATTAGTATCTACCGCAGGTTGTATGTGGCTTTCTAGAGCTGAGATTCCGATATGTAAGCGATCGAATCACGATTTATAGCCCCCAATTGTCCCTGCTACAGTTGTTTGCAGTGCTCTTAAGCCTTTCCAACGCAGGATGCGACCGTTTTCTCTCGTCCTTCTTCCTTACATCTCCGGCATCAGAACTTCGCGCACAGTCGTCAATGGGAATGATGGCTCAAATTAGAGCGCACATCTGATTTTCGAATGGATCCTGTGACAGCAATTGGAGTAGCTGGCTCAGTTGTTGGAATTGTTGGGTTTGGCCTTCAGTTGTCGGATCTCCTCTTCAACTACGTCGGCCAAGTCCGATCAGCAAAGGAGCACCTGGAAGACATCGCAGGCCAAATTGGCGTGACGGCTTTCGCATTGGACGAGATTTTTGACTTCCTCAAGCAAGAAGCGGCTAATAATCAACGTGGACGGCCGCTTTATCTGTTTTCTACAAAATCGTTATCACGAATCAGCGAAACCGCCGTGCAATGCCTGGTGATTTTCTGGCGTGTTGAAGCGGCTATTATCGGCAACCCTGCAGACCTGGAGAAGCAGCTTCCTGAGAAACTCGTCCAATTTAGGAATACTTTCGCGCAAACTAGTTCCAGTTTCTCTATCCGGATCGAGCTTAAAGTCACATTGGATGATTTAGATGATTTAAACTGGATGCAGAGAATTCGTTGGCCATCCAAGGCTTCTAAATTGGATAGGTTCTGCGAACAACTGCAACGATATCAAAGAACTCTGACGCTGCTCATGCAAGTTGTCTTACTGGGTCAACAACGATTGAAGCAGTACGTAGGATATCGCCCCATGTCAAAATTGACTGCTAATTTCATTTAGAAACCCGAACGAAGAGGAGATCCAATTAAGGCAGAAGACTGAAAAAAAATCATCAGTATAATCATTGAGTCGGAGACACAAACACAAAATCACGGTTGGTATGCAAATACCAAAAGCCAGCCCTCAATCCCTCATCATATCAAGCCAGCGCGCATTCCATCGTTGGCAACTACCGGTAGTTTACCAACTAAGGGGTTTTCAACCAACTTGGGACCACATAGTCCCAGAGGTGCGCAATCGACAAATCCTTTGTCGCCCCAGTCCAACGATATGAGCACATCAGTCAGAATTCCTTCATCAGATCTACTGCAACCATCCGACGGAGCTACCTTTAATAGCCGAACCGATACATCTGTATGCCATAACAGTAGCTAGTTTAGTTAATAGAGTCTAACGAATTATAGGACGTTTATACAGCAAACAAGTTACCTAGCCCACCCCCAGCGTCTGGTGCTCAGAGGCCGCCGGTGCACGCACGGATCTCAATGGATGGTATGACACAACAATGTGTGGCATAGAGCTCGTTTTTACTAACCACTATTTTCAGATTCTAGGGACCCAGCTGGGATTAAAGAAGTAAGCTCACTCATTGGAAACTCCATTCTGGTCAAATGTAGCATGTTACTAAATGCAGATAAACAGACATACGAGAAGGCACCCGATGGCGCTTCTCAAGAGGCTGTATTTGATGCTGAAGCAACGAAGGCGGGAATAGAGCAACCGCAGTATAGACAATTTCAAGAGGAAATAGACGTGAGGAATACCCAGAAATCAGAATGCATCAACGAGAAGCGTACGAATAAACTAGAGGCGCAAATTTTACCCTACGTGCTACTCGAGGAGGGGGCATACCAACTCCCAGTGCCCCTTGGGTTGGAGCTGAGAAGAAAGCTCCAGGGGAACCTCAATTTCGGACATTCCGGAAAGGAACTAACTGAGAAGTTAGCATTTTTAAGCTCGAGCCAGGTCCAGATACTACAAACCCTACTTCGGCACGATTCTGGGGCCCAGAAACGAAAATTGGTTCATATCGAAGTTGCCAAAAAGTCAAGTATGAGATTCTGGCAGAGATCCGCAAAAGTGATGATTGCTTTTATCGAGGGCGAGGCGTCTAGCATGCCAGAGGATGTTTCTCTGGTAGCACTAGACCTTGCAAGTACCGGGTCTCGGGACGAGGACCGGAGGTTGCCTAAAAATACTCCTTTTGTCGCTCCACATAATCAGCAAAGCTCGACCTTACGGCCAAGGTACGAGTCCGATCCAGAGCTATCAGGCGAAGAGCGTTCACATAGAGCCTTGGTGGAGCCCACCGATGGTACACGGACGAGGCGTGATCGCCAGCAGAATGACATTCCCCATATTCCAGCAGCTCCGGTAACATCATTGCAGTCACCGGGTCAGCCAAATCTCCCCAATATGGCGGGCATGTTTGGGATCCAAGATGTAACTCATCTCCTAGTCGCGGATGAAGAGCGAAGAAAAAGACTTGCACAGTATAAAGTGTGGACCATCCAACCCTTCTGGGGCATTGATCAAACGGAAGGCTCCGACGATGTTTGGGGTCGATGCGTGATACTCGAAGAGCGCCCTGGCATTCCTGATGTTGAACGCCGATTGACTGCGTTGGACAAGGGCTCGATGACTGCCTTCGACAAGATGAGAATACTAACGGTGAGCCAGCAGGTACAGGTTCAACAGTCCTTAGAAGAAGTCAAATCCGGCGCTCCCGATCCTGAATACCAATGGAAGCTTCGACAGCTTGATATTGTGCGGTCAATGAGGTGGTTTAAGCCGAACCACGTCAAGAAAATCGTCGTTTACGCTTGCCCAGAACCGCTTTCACTCGCTTTCAAGCGACACGAAGAATCTCAGAGCCAACCCCCACAGCCGAAAGAGAACCCATATGGCCTTCCCAGTAAAATTAATCGATCGGCATCTCCAAGGCACCAAGTTTCGTACCCGGAGAACAATGAAGTAGAAGACAGGGGAAAGAGGTTAAGAGACCTGGCTAGTAACGATACAGAGTATACCGTTTCAACTGAGAATTTCAAATTAGATACTCGTGTGTCCGGGGGGGGGGAATGACATTAAAGATGACATAGGTGAGACTGACGACGATTTCGTTCGACGCCGGCCTAGATATTTAAGGCGGCACAGTATTAAGCTCGCCAATGAAGCCATAGCCAGCCGCTCTCCCATACCGCGAGATCATACGAGTCCCGTAGAGATTATGCGACGCCAATCTTCGGCGTACTCTAGATCGCGTTCCCCTACGATAGTCCGCCCTCCGCGCCCGTTATCATACGAGGATTATAATTCTACTGATGATGACGATGACTTCTCAGGCCCGGATGGAGACAATGGTACAGAGATTTTTGTTTATCGTAACCTCAAAGAATAAAATGTAATCTAATGAGATATCAACATCTAGATGCGGAAGACCCCCAGCGTTTTATCGATTATCACGGCAGCACTCCCCGCGCATACGGCAGAGATAGAAATAAGCCCACAATGCAAGTACGTGGAAATGAGATTGAGCTGGGGGTGAGGGAGGCAATTAGCCATCCACAAGGAGCCATAGAAATCCAGCGCGGCCGTAGCCCGGGTTTCAATCATCATGCTTCTACTGATTGGAATCGCAACCTCCAATCTCGCCGTCCTAGCCGGCCCGGTAGTTCCTATTCGACGGTACCTAGGCACCGTAGAAACAGTTTCACAGATCAATTTATGGACAAGGAGAAATTGAGGGCAAGATTGAGAGAGAGACAAACATATCCGGATGAGTTTGACAAGCAACGATATGACCCCCAATTATCACCGAAAGCTGTGGAGGAAAAAATAAACCAACTACTTATCGAATGGACGCCTGCGTGCAAAAACGGACACGATAATAATAATGATGGCACAGACCTGGCGGAGTCCATTGCAAATCCACATTCAACCATTACATTGATGGAAGAGCCTGAAACACTGTCTTCTTCATCGAGGTCGAGAGCCGCCGCTACCTCGCTCGCAGAACCGAGGGTCGACAGCCAGGTTGAAAGTTTCTCTGGCAAAACGGCCCGGGAGGCGTCGGCTGGCAAGGAACTCACATTTAGTTCTGGGGAAGGCTGGACTAGTAGAACCCCCCGGACCCAACCGCCCATTGCGAGAACGGCGATGATAGGGAGCGGGGACGGCGTGAGCGTATTCAAGCCAATTAGCGAACCCCCCTCGAATGCCGTCTCTCCACAGACTCCGGATAGGAAGGAGGATGAAAATATTAGAATTCCCCCAATTCAAAAAAGCGACAGGGCAGCTACTCTGCCCACGTCCATGCCTGGGGCCCGGGCTAGGGATATTGAATGGGCAAAAAACATTATTGAGAAGACGGGTACATTCTCGGATCCGGAGGACTATCAGCCACTGCTACGGAGAAGTTCGAGGGTAGTAGAAGAGAGTCCATCACGAAGAGATTGGGAACGCCAGCGTGGAAAGAACCCGCATCGAGCCAGGCAGCAATTCGGTACCCAGTATCAGAGAAGCCCTACTGCCCAACACCAAAGTCGGAATAGAAGCCGAGTCCGCCATGGCCATGAGGGCTCTTTTGAACGGCCTCTGGGCCCGCCCCGACGACGGACTGTCGAGTTCCAGGATGTCGCCGATAGCCACGTGCTATCTCGAGAACCATCTAGAGAGCGACGTCGAGAGCAACCCCGAGGACGATATGGCTAAGACGATCATTACTAACATTGAATTAGAGGACTTCGAAGCAGACAATGTATTGAAGTTTGCATCTCGAGACGTACGGCAAGCGTGACTACTATGAGCCGAGGGCTATAGTCCGCCTATGTGTATTGTGACGACAGGACACAAGAGCAGACTATATTACGAAACCCGGGATCTCGTGTCACTACGGGAGGCGGCGAGATATGCCGCGGAGATCCTTGGGGCATTTGACGACGTATTATAGATACAGAGGGCGGCTGGCATTGGGCGTTGGGCGTTGGGCGTTGGGCATATAGTGTAAGTTCTATTTGACGGAAAGGTGCCCTTCTGTATGTGACCTTGGGAAGGCGTTACTTGCCACATAGTATATGAATACTACGACCACGAATTGATGAAGAGAGGAGAAATAGATGTGTTACCTCGAGATAAAGATGCTCCCCAGACAATTGATATTGGAGACGATTGATTCTCTGCATGGGATCCTGTTTCCAGTCGTGAGTGAAAAGGCAAGGAAGCTACTAGATATACTTGTGACAGACAAGCGGTGGGATCCCGAGATGAAGATATACGAGTTCAGCACGATACGGAACCGTGAAGAGGATACCACCCCTTATTTCTACTTCGCTGGCCGTCTTTCCGAACTCCACAATGCATTGCAAAACCCTCCACCAAGGGATTAGCTCGAGAAGATGATAGAGCTGCGCACGACAGATAGAAATATGATGATGGCAACCCTCGCGGGAGTGGCATTTGCCGTGTTGCTCGGCATACTCTCACTGGTTGTCAGCAGTTACCAGACTTGGATTTCATATCAGGCATGGCAGCATCCCGTCAATGGGGACAGTAAATAAACTGTTTCAATGGGTTAAGAAAGTGTAGGATCATATATACTCGAGGATCGTTTATAAAGGGTATTAATTGAGGGCTTACAATCGCTTTAGATTATAATAATTAACTAGGGTACTGCCACCGCACAAGGAAATCGTCTGTATATAAGTCACACTTCTCTCGCCTATAGATCAAAGGGGGAATCTTCTATTCTTCAAGCTTTAGTCTTATATGGGTACCGCTCTTGTTCATCTGTGTTACGGTCCTAACCGTAAGCCATATAAGTGACTGCAAATGGTCAAGTCTCCAACTTGACAACATTCTACTTTTGCAGTAGTGTTGTGGTATAGCGTTGCATTCCTGTTCCGTGACAATCTGTATTATACTTTACCAGAACGTCATCGTTTCTATGATAGGTAATATTACAATTGGTTCAATATTTTTTCATATAAATATACTATATGATCACTTTTAAGCATTATCCTATCGCCCTATTTAATACACTCACTCATTGTGACATAGGGGCTCAGATACTATGCAGAAACCTTTCTCCTATTTTCCCCATGAGTTTCTGTTTCCTAGGGTGAAGAACATACGCCAAAATTCCGGATGAAAATTTATAACTATGTCACATAGGATTATAGGGGCTTCTAGGCGTTCGCCTGTGGTGCTTAGAAATTCGACATAGCCCTAGATGCATCATTGATAAAAGCGGTCTTGATTCCCGGCTATATCCATATCAGATTGAGTGAATTGTAACCTTCTAGAGCCTTGGTTTATCTATTGTGAGGAGATAACAACCTCGTGCCGTAGTAGAAAACGATGACTGGCTATGTAACTCCGAGTGTCACGACGGTACATGTAACAATATGAACATTTAGACATACAAGCTCATCACATTCTACTATATAATGTTTCTTTGGCGTAGATCCCACCATCCTTGTGATTGAATGATCTAGATGTTTGCCCGACGAATTACAACCGACATCTGTCCCGGAATTCTCTTCATCCGCGATTGCCCGTCGCTATGATGTAATCGCGGAACCTAGAACCCAGCTGTTGGGCCGCTACGTTATATAGATCGCGTCGAGTACCTATATAGGGATGCCTATATCAGACACAATGTATTTAATATCCGGTGGCATGCAACCGCACATGACGATATAAGGCGCTTAGGTAAATTACTTCGGACGTGGGATGGAGCGGATGACCAGTTGCGTCCGCCGTGACGGGATTATGTCACTTGCTATTACCCGCCGTAGCTTGGTGATGATGGCTATATCAGACCCTCTATAAGGACGTCTCTGCGCCTTATAGTCCGCGTCCTAAGCGTAGTCGCGAAAGCGGAGCTTCGCGCTTTTTTGGCTGCTAGATAGATCGCTCCGAGCCACGACTACGACGTTAGCGTTCGCACTCGGACGCGTCGGCGCCCAGACCGCGAAGTGGGAAAGAGAGCGAGTTTTTCTCTCTCTAATGCTCACTGGATGTGTCATTACGACTGTCTACAATATCTAGCCAAGCATAACGTCGACATGGGGGTCGTCGTGTTCGGTAGTTACGCACTCTATTCGGGTTATTTTACGCAGCGTTCTTGTCACAACTACCTAGTTAGGCAACTACTTACTGCATGGCGTTCCTGGCGTAAAAATATTCCTTGTAGGAGAGTTTGTGTAATCATACCGGAGGTTGTACATAGTGATGTGGTGGTAGATTGGAAATGCAGTGTGATAGTCCAAAGCGTGATGATATGTTAATATGGAAGAAACCCGTATTATCTCCATGGGGAATGGCATTTGGAATCCCGGATTTAGATTTAGACAAGGATCGCTAGATTTAACTGTGTCTGGACTTGCTATGAGTAAGGTATGTTACTGACCTACACAAAATTATGTAGGTTATTTCATTGAAGACAGCTTCGTACTCTAAATTAGCGACTTTTCATTACAGATACCTAGGTATGAATATGCTCAACACCCTTTACACATCTATGTACATCTGGGTATTGACTCTTGAGAAAGAAACGGTCTTAACCCGAAACAATTGCATGTGATGCCAAGATGGTACGGCAGCCGAGATCTGGCTAGTAAATAGAGTGGCTTAACCTAGTCCTTGGTCTATAAGCATTGAGAGAGCCACATCCGGAAGAGCGGACGTGAAGGATGAATATCTGGGTGAGGTGATAAGGGGCATTCTAAGGTGGCACGACAAGCCTCATGGGACGATAGTGGTAGTTGATGACGTGCGACTGTGATAAGCATGAAGATGACCGGAGGTGCGGTAGAGGCGGTAGCAACATCTCCCAATGTCGAGACACATTCAATAGTGGCGCTGTGTTTCACCAGAACTAGACATTGAAGCGACAGAAGACTATCGGCATAAATTTAGCTAGCCTCATAGTTGAGTTTCTCAAGAAACAGTGTCGGAGGTTTCCCATTTGAGCTGGCTATGATATAATAGGCACTGATGATGACCTCTGCAGCTCTCTCAGCTGACTTGGACGCTCCCCTAAGGCCCGTCTCGGATTTTCAGCCCTGGCCTTTCGCATTGCTTACGTATGAAACTCTCTACTGCACATATTACCTGTGAGCTTTTCCACGCTACTGTAAGGGTTCACTCAGGTGTCGCACGACAGGCGTTACAGAATTGAGGGTGCATGGCGGGAAAAGACATCGATCTGACCATTTGTATTATCCTGTGGTAAGGGGGACTTTTGTATATTCTTTACCTTATTAGGAATTTCATAGCTTTGCTTTTGGGCCAGAGTGTGGCATCTTTTGTAAGGGCCGACGCTCCTTTGGAATGAGTTGAAAGCCGGTGTGGTTGCATCCAGCCCGGCGCCTGTCTCCGAACCATCCTCGATGGCTGCGAAGGAACAGCCTTATTTGCGCCCGACTTTGGGGGTTTGCACGTAGATCATGCAACCCTCGAGGCAGGCTGCTATGTAATACTTATCTATGAGTATGTATATAGATAGGTAGGTAGGGCGAACGACATGCAGGAGTGATGCGTTTCATGTCGTTTTGTTCGCTTTCCCATCGTGGCTTTCCCGGCATTGTGGCTCTCAGTGAGGCGCGCATAGCACACCATACAACATGGTTATTCGTTGTGCACTTGTGATATCGTCTTACTCTACACGTGTGCTTGAAGCCTCAATGGGCAACGTAAAGCAAGTGAGACGCGATCCATGAGTCCTAAGAGCCATGCAGTGTTCGGGACTTATCGCCATCGGCCGTCAGCGACGTCGGGCAGCGTCGAAAAGACAGTGGCGCATGGCACGCGCTATACTAGATTTTTTCCGAGTTGCGAGCCTAGTTCCTTTGGTTATGAGCTATCGAAGTTTCACTCGGGCCTGCGATTGCCCGCCCCGTGACGGCATAAGGTACGAAGGGGGCGGGATCACGGGGTTATAGGTAGCTGACGAGAGGCTGAAAAAGCTGGAGAAAGGGCGGCGCCTTGACTATTTCGTGCATAAGTTCCATGCGAAAGAGGTCTAGCTAGTCGATTAATCTTGCCAAGCTTGGTGTTATGCTTAGGTGAGCTACATAGTCTAGGTATTAACCGGAAAGATAGGTAGGCGTGTGATATGAGACCTAACGTAGGTATGTAAAACGCGAACAAGACTGATGTTAGTGTGGTGTCTTGTATAGATTTTGGATCTTACTGGTAACGAGAGAGAGACAATTGGCGATCACGATCCTCCGTACTGTAAGTAATGTGCCGCGTAGGGCAATGGCACACGAGTGAACGGGAAATACCGTCAATTAGCTTCCATAGTTCTGTCTTGGTCTCTCACTATCACAACGGGCGCTGGTGGACAGGCTTAGATGTGAGACACGTTCGCTCGGCAGACAAGTACACGGACCAACACTATTACGTGCAGTTGAAAGGTGCTGACGATAGCAGGCTTGGGTGGGTGTTGGTACGGATCGACACTATCTACTCCAGTACTGCACAAAACATTTTACTAGTCAGAGCTAGTGCTATAGCTCCGGCCGAGTTGCTCGGCTCAAGGCTAGCTTGACACGCCATCGTGCCACGATCGCTGCGATCTGTCAGGAACAAGAACGTGGTCTCGGATAAGCGGGGTCAGCGGAAGCCGATGATAGGTAGGCATCTTGAAAAGGGGGGAGGGTAAGAGGGGTTACGTATACGAAGATAAGGTTGCCTTACCTATCGGATGATATCGAGATAAAATGTATATTCTATTATTCATACCCATCGTAACGACATAACTATATGTAAGGTTTGGAATATCTCGCTTCCGTCTAAAATATACCGAGAGACTGACGTTATTCACAGCCACTCCTCGTGGGCCTGCACTGCTCTCTGAAGGATGATGGACTAGCTCAAACTATTTGTACACCCGCATTGTGGCGTTCCCCAAGCCCTTCGGTTGACTTGCATATACTAAGTTCATGAGATCCTAAACTAGCTAATGAGACATAAATAAACGCCGGTTTCCCTATTGCAGTAGAGATCGTCTTGATAATAATACTTACTGTAAACGAAGGGAGGAAATGCCATTTATTATGAGGAGCGAAGGAGGACGGTTTGTTTGAAACCTTTTTTGTTGGTCTCTTGGTCCGCGCCCTGCCTTTGGCCTGTCTGACATACCCCGCATAACTATGTGGTGTTTATGGCCAAGAATAGGTTGAATATATGACAGATTGATGTGCTGCGTGTGTGCACGGGCGAAGGAGTGGCAGTGGGATGAGGTTGCACTGCCGAAGCGAGGGCAATCGGCGGCTCTCAGAGATTGCTGGATGGCCGGTATTTTCGGATAGGCGCTGGTGGTTCGAAAGATATGTAGGCACTGCCGACCCGCAGAAGCAGACACAGCCCATGCATAAAAACAAATTGCTTGTTGGTTCGGTCATCGATCATGAAAACCCGGAGTGCCGGTTTGACAATTGCGCAAGATAGCTCTCGCTCTTAGGCGCTATTTACTGTTATATTGGGTGCGTCAGGCAATGGTGACTCGAGGCCGGTTCTCTTGCCCTCCCATCCCCATGGTATGATTACCACTAGTAAGGCTGCATGAAGGCCACCCTTCTTCTTTACCCATGGAGATGGTGTGCTAGGTATGACAAAAACGAGGCCTAGTGTGACCAGTCACGCCTCAGTGAGTCGGTAATAGGACGAGAGACTCAGTTAGTTTTATGATGGTAGTACCTTGCATTCGAGTTGCATCATCTGACTCCCAACTCGTGATAACGCCACAGACGAGTTGTTGGTAGCGAGCTTACAAGTAAGATTGATGGAATGCTTAACTACCATACACTGCGTCAGCGTAGATGCTTTCAGTGGAAGCTCAACATAGATTTGGCATGCTCCATGTCAAGAATTTAGTTCCTGTACCATGTTGTATCAAAGGATACAGAATATCCTACAGTCTTAACTAAGGATATTATTGTTCAACGACCTGAAATTGGGAGGAAAGCAGGAGAGAGGAAGCGGCGAGGCTGTTTGAGTGCTATTTGTGTGCTTGTAAGACGCTGAGAGAGCGGCGGTGATACAGTTGCTCTGATCCTTCCACACCCACTGCCAGCTATCTATTGTAGATAGTAGTATGAAATTCAACGTAGATGGTGGTGTCTACAGTAACTGTAGAAGTAATCCGAGTTACCGACTTGGGATTTCCAGTCAGCGCCTAGTCAGGGGTATACCTTGATAACATCCCCGCCCCATGGGGCAGGGCCAAGGATCTATGCCTGTCGCTGTGAACAACTACCAGTAAGATTAGAGGAGCCGTCGCTGAAAACCTCCGAAACATTGGACAGCATTGTTCCGTTTCAAGAATTCTTGCTAAGTAATAAAAGTATCCATTTGTTACCCTTCGGCATTGCCGCTCATAATAGTTACTGGCGCCATCCTCATGAGGGGAGGTCTATATACGCATATGAATGAGTGAATGCGCGCGTCCATAGGTCTCAAGATTATGTAGTGGCTTGTATGCGAGGGAATGAGTATCATGCGAACACTTCCGCTCCTTTGCTGCAGGTCGCAACGGCTTCATCCGGGCGTCTATGTATGCGAGTTACATTGCATCTGAGGGGGCAAAGCAATAACACAGACTCATAATGAAAAGTGTCCACACGCACGTGTGCTTGGGGGTCAGAAAGCTTGGAATTTGGCGATTTTATGCCGCGACAAGCGTGTATAGAGCTACCTAAATGGGCCATAATACAGGCAGACTATAAGCATAGGTATGTGATTTTAATGGGTATGCGTATTATACTAGAAGCCGTTATACTAGTAATGGAAGATTGGGGGCTGGTATGCACAGAATAGTGCGGGCTCTGAATCAATTTAGTCTGCCGGGAGCGTCACATCGCCTCCAGTCTATATTTCAGCTGTACTACGCTAGACACTGTACACCGCCATTCAAGGCATGGAACTGGCAAAATAGGTAGAGAGGTATCGAATTGATTATAGTCTACTTACAGAATACATAGTATCACCCTCGAGCCGTACCACCACTAAGTGCGTAGATATAACAGAATGCACTGTGAGGGCGAGAATTTCGGCAATCCGACCGATTGATAGACGGAGTGACAAGACAGATTACAGACACGTGCGCATGTATTCTTAGAGTCTGGCCTGATGTTTGTCCATTGATCGAGCATTTCCAAACTTTGATGCAGACCGCTATTGGACCTTCTCAATTGACTGCCTGAAGAGGATTCATCAGCTGGAATGCATTGGAGGAACTGTTGGCTAAGGGCTATGTTTTGACTGTTGTTCTAGAAAATCCAAGGGGGTCCGCCAGCAAGCCTGAGCCAATAGAAGCGGTACACGATGATGGCGCATGTTTCATGGCCTTGTGTGAAGCACCTTGTCAGCCTCTTATTCTCGGTGGCCAGCTGTTGTGCTCCGTTCCCGAGCCAGGGGTAATTGTCATTGACGGCGAAGGGTGACCAATAGGGAAATAACATAGTGTGAGCGATTCGATTCAGGGCTACGTACAAAATTTGTGCTGGTATACCTACACAATTCTTATGTACAGAATAGACTTATATGCTTAACTTGGTAGGGACGCTATCTTCGCTCCGCTTCCGAATCTTGATAGATATCTATAGAAACCTGACCATCGCGGATCACGGTACCTTGATTTATCACTATACCTACTACAAGGCTCCAATATATTGTACATCATGGATTACGATTACCTTTGTATAGCGAATGGATGTTGATTCGCTGGTGATCCGCACGAGATTTAAGCCCGTAATACTCGCCGCAATGCTGTTAGACGTGAGGGACGAGGCTCGGACTCCGTAGTTCTCACAAAGGATGCACGCCTACAGTACCTGCTGTATTAATATGACTCTCCAATGTCTACATGATACACAACGAGTCAAATAGGCAACAAGTGCAAAAGACGCGTACGTATCTCTATGTATGCAGACTACAGACGTACAGTATGTAATGCAAGTAGTTTACGGTTCCCTACGTCCTAGTATAGCTTAGGTATGTGTAATATGTAGGAGGCATTTTGATAATCTCAGACCCACGAGATTACCTTATCCCTGTCGTGAACCCACATCGCCAGGTACAACTGGGGCATCGATCGAAGGTGAAGCTGGCCTCATGATGCTGATTCGCTCGTACCTGGATTGTGGGCTCAACCACAACCACACTATCTGCTAGAATGCTGCATGGGAATGCTGTAAAAGTACAGAATTGTACAGTACGCATACCTACACTATTCTGTATCCTTGTACGAATAGGTACGCTTGCCGGACAGCACTGCGCTGCAGATGAATAATCAGATCCATATATCAGTACAGTAGAAGGACTATCGAATCTGGGTCATGATACCTACATAATAGCACTACTGCAGTATGTAAGATGTATAATAGAAGCAAGCGTTCACGAACCACATCGAACAACACATGGCACCTCCCTTGCCTGGCCTTGATGCCTGATGACTTGGTTTCAAACAGGATCTTGGCGAACCATTAAATTTTTGTTGAAAAATCCTAGACAGCGCAAAGACAGTCGCAAGGAGATATATCGTGTAACAAAGGCGTTAAAGCAAGCGGTGTGCCTCGATTTTTTCAAGCCCTGAAGTCGTCGTGTGTTACGACATAATCTACCATAGTGAGTGCGGTTTTTCATTTCGCTTCTGCTTCTTCGACCCCGATCTCGCACGATTACACGCTGCAATTTTTGGGGGCTGTTGAGAAGAAACGGAGAAACAATTGGGGGGGGCTGTTTCCCATGCATTTGCAACCCATGGATTGTGACCCTGTATGTCTATACTGTAAGACACACGGCGGCCGAATGACCTACCTGCGTGCGTTACAGGACTTACATACACGCGTAATTTACTTGATGCCGGCACCAGCACGGCACACCGGCTCCTCGACGAACACATCCAAGCAAGCCTCTATTTCTATGTCTGTAATGTAGGTACTTTAAGTAGGTATTGCAGATTGAAGTGACATGCCTGCACTCACCTACACTGCCTACACCACACTAACTCTCCTCGTCAAGTCCTACATTGTGCATATACATTATGCATACAACATAAAACACACGACATTTACTTGATTGCTTACTTGCAGTATGTTTATTCTGTATGTATGTATGTACAGACAAATAGACAGACAGACAGAGAGACGCGCATATTACAAGAAAATGGAGTTCTTCTATCCAGAGACGCGCAGACGGACCCCTGTTCGTAGGCTAGATAGCAGTCTAGTTTCTTTTTCGGTCCCATGCCCGATCACACCACAGCGATCGCCCGCCAGTGCCCGTCATCGTGTGGCACCGCTAACGGTGGTTTGTGTCCCCATAAGTTTAGCGCAGAGTACCTACCGCAGTCTATGTACGGTAGTCTAGTGTATAAAGCAAATGTATGTACGACTTGTTCTGGATCCATGCTGTATCAGAACATGGGTGAACTCGTGGATACCTTTCTTTTCCCATATATGAAGGGGTTGGATCCTAAATGGCAGACCAGGTACGCTACACGAAACTGGTAGATGCCGATAGTACAAAGTATACCAGGCCCGGACTAGAATAGTCACTAGACGGTGAGAAAGTATTCTGTGTAAAAGGTGAAGGATTATTGGCAGGGGAAACAAGCACAGGGAATCTCGACCCTTCTGGTAGGTATTAAGTATCCGGTATTCGCCATTCTTGAGGGCTAATTAAGTACATTGTGGAAACCAATTAATAGTCTGTCTCTAGACTATTCTGTGTATGCATCTGTTTTCTGACCGCCCATTGACAACCCCTTTGTTCGGAGTCGAATTCCTCCTCAATTCTTCTGCAATTTTCACTTTTCCTCGTTTTCCCCTGACCGTCTGCTGGCGCTACCTAGTTTGCTGGCTGCAGGTTTAGCCAAACGAGAAAATTGTGGCGTGGGAGATCAGCAGCGGCATGCACTTACTTGTTTCTTGACGGAGTCGACAACACAAATATCTTGCACAGGATACATTCATACCTGTCTAGCCTGCATCTCACAGCTGCACGCCCAGCCCAACCAAGGCCCACCACACTGACCGAAGTTCTAGCACTACACTACCACCCGTCTATTACCTGCCCTATTACTCGCTGCTGTCGACAGCTGCGGAGTACGTATAGTACCTACGCTTAAGTATAGGAAGTGGGTGAGTGGGCTGCATACAGTACAGTACAGAATACCTACTTGTACTGCGCAATAGAGCGGTGGTGGTGGCACGTCCGGCTGCTTGTCCTTCATAAAACTAGCTCTTGGCCGACCAGCTGGCCCTGCGGAGGTCCCTGTCCTGATGAAGCAAGCGGGAGCTCTCTCACCAGGCTTATTACTACCGCCCCATTTCATCCGCCCCTCTCCCCGACATTCACTTATCTAGGCTCCAAGTACTCCATACTTGCTGCGAGCGCTCCCCTCTCCCCTTTCTCTTTTCTCTCAGTAGGTGAGGGGGAAATCCAGCGCTGCATAATTTGCTTAGCTGGCCCATCGACCTTGAGCCTGCTTGGTCTTTCTCGTCTGTGGTCTTGTTGAGCATATGCTCCTGCTCCTATGAGCGAGCTCTTATAAGTCAAGCCATATTCAACCTTCCTGTCGCTCGTTAGACCACCTTGACCACTATCCCATTGCGCCTCAGAAGCGGGTGATCGTGGTGTCAGCTTGATTGGCTTAGACCCTTAAATGTTAGTCGAGATATTTTTTTCTTTGATATTCTTACACCCTGCGAGATCAATATCTATGGGCAACTTGAGAGTATTTGTGGTTGTTTCAAGTGCTTAAGCTATAGGCTAGTCATGTAATATTGGGTGTATGCTATCGTTACAGCCCAACAGTTAGCCAGTCTCCCACATGACATCNTTTTTTTTTTATAACTAGCAGTTGGCACAGACTAATCCCTTGTACTGCACAGCCTTTCCAAGATTAGGGTCATTGGAATCTGAGAGGATCAAGCTTGATAGTGGCTCAATTTGGCTACCGGCGATCGATCTAGGAAGGGGGATATCTACAGACCTTAACTTACCTAGCATCTCCGTTAAGCCTCATGGATGTCCTGTGTGTGAAGCTACCTCAATTCCCTCAGAAAACCCCACGACTTTCATAACGCTGGTCCGACGATACCCGAATCTCTGTGACGATCACTTCATCTATATCGACGGCTCTTCAGACATTCACCACCTGCAGGCTACTCGGTCCACTTTATCCTGGATTGATACTTCAGCTTATTACGAGGCTAGGCGAATACTGACTTGGCCTATACATTGCTTTGAAGTCGAACGACACTATCACATTCGCCATGTACAAGCGTGATAACGGCACTTCGGGCCACGATACATTGGTTATCGTGTTGAGTACCGTGTTCGGCATTATTGGAGTTGTGTTGATCGCATTGGTGGGATTCTGGTTTCTGCGAAACCGGCGGAGGCATAGGTTATTCAACAGGGGCCTGACCCCCATCGGCGACGATGAGATAGAGACATGGAAAGTGAACCGGAGGGAAGAGAAGGAATCAGAAGCGTACAGGCCGCTGCATGTTTCCAAGGACTCGACAAGCTCAGCAAAGATCCAGTACCAGAAAGGGGTCAACCGACCATCAACGGACGCCGCCTTGTCGACGAGGTCGTTTATTAACAACAGCTTCAGCATCGACTTACCTCGAGCACCAGAGCCGGCCGCATTCGCGCGGGCGCCGAATGCTCGAACTGGGTTGACAGACGAGACGGTTCCGGGCGACGACCCCTTCGTCCCTGTACTAAAACGCCAGCCATCACGATTACAGAAGTTACCGCCAAACACTCCCAAGAATCTCAGTCGTGCAAACAGCCGTACGAGATTGGCGCGGAGTAATAGCCATCCCGAGAATTGGTTTAGCAACAGCACAGATTCATCACCAACAGGATCGAAGGAGTCCAAAACGCGCGGTGGCCACTCGCGTATCTACTCGTCGTCTTCGATCCCGCCCAAGATCTCCTCGAGTAGCGATAAGGAAATATACGGTGGTTTATCACCACCGCCTTCTCGGCGACAGGACACCGTCATCGGACAAGCCCTCGGCTAGACGAGAACGCTGCTCCGTCCGTCGTTTTTTGCTCCACGCTGTGACGTGGCCGTCCTGGCTGGGCTAGGCTCGACATCGAGGTGGTCCGGGTCCGTCTGTTTCACATCATCGACGACGCTATGCATTTCTAGAGTCGGCGAAACTAGAGAGGGTCGTCCTATTGTGGGCGACCCATGCTATTTACCATCTTGGCTTTTTACGATTTTCGCATGCGAACACGCTGTTTTCGGACATGTATGCCGGTTCCTCATCTTTTTTTTTATTTCTTCCAAGCCACGCTCTTCGATTTTTCGCCTGGCTGCGGTGCGAAAGGGTAGATAGAGTTATACATGCTTAGTCGCTCATCGCGAGATGGCGACCTTTTTTCTTGCCCTCCCGTCGCTTTTCTCACCGTGACGGGAGGGTTGACGTGCTCGCACGTCTCATCATCCGCTTATTAGAATGAACGCCCGTTTATTTACTCACCTTTTTTTCTTGCCTCTCTTCTTTATTTATGGAGTTTTCGGGACTTAGTCTCCCGTTTGGACGTGATGGATATACCCAACAGAATGGCATCTTCGGCTCGGCTATACATGCGGGCTGAGAAACCCTTCTTGATGAGCAAACAGCTCGATTTCTTTTTCTTCATTTCTTGCTTGGCGGATTATATGATAGTATTGAACTAGACGCAACAGCCGCTGATTACCGGACTGTCGTCATTTCTTGACTGGGAGAAGTGCATGGCATAGAAGTGTGCATGATGAACTGAAGATGGAGATGCAGACGTGTTTAGTGAGAGGAGATGGCTTGCTTATTGCTCTACTTGCGGCAGAGTTTACGTTTATGTGTATTTTTAATTACACGATGTCGTGAACCTTTTATGAACCACTCCGCTGATACACCTAGTAACGAGATCTCAATTGGAACGATGATTAGGATAACTTCTTAGACTCTATGAGTGAGTCTGTTGTCGCCGGTCCTCTTTGTGACTTCGCTCAATCATACTCATTGACTCTTACTCCATCTCCCTCCTTTCCAAGAGACAGAGTACTGTATTCATAGCCAGTCACGAGTTCCTTACTATGAATAAACCCTGTCACGGATCTAAAGGATCCATGGAACATCCACGAGCCGGTGCGGCGCTCACCCACGGGCGCTTAACGCCCGTCGTTTCCACCACCCATGGTGCGATCGGTGTGTGTGCGGCGGATCGACGGGCTTCCCGCATGCCTATGTATGTATATGTATGCACACGCACAGATTTGGCTCTACAGAAGAATACTGTACAGAAGATTCCCCAGGGCCCCCCCATGGAATCTGCCGGGGTCGATCGGCGGGTGACCCAACAATGTGAAACACCAAACGACCTGGGGGGGAGAAGCAAGGGCACGGCGGATACTGCTGACTGGTCTGACCCCATGGCTACAGAATATCTGTTACTTGCTCACTTACTCGTTCTCTCTCATATCAGTCACTCGGCCTGCCCGCGAGGGTCCATGTCCGTGCTGGTACCTAGGATTAATCCATGGATCGATGCCGCTCGACGTGGCGACCGGGTTGCTTCTAGGAATTGGCTCATCCCCGGAATTAGGCGGACCGCGATTCTTCATTAGCTTCCGGGAGAGAACTAGGATCGTACATTGGGGTGTTTTACACGGATAAGCTTGTTAGTACTGAGTTTGGTCTCATTTGAATAGTAGGTGTAAGGTTTATGCGCAGATGAGTGCGCATCTGATCTATCTAGTAATATGAAGGTAAATGATACGAACCGTCTAGATTTCGATAGCGACCTTGCCTCTCATTTCAGTCTCTGTTGTAACCAGATCGATGATGTAGGCCGCTACTCACAGATAACCTCCGACCTTCATTATCCTCGTACTCTCTCACCGAAGGCACTAGCATTTGACAGCTCTCATCTACGTTCGTGAAATGGATTGTGTCGCATCTTATCGCTCTTTTACATGCAAAGTAACGAGAATCTACATAAGACCGAGGACGATACCTCAATATGCTTATATGATATCGATATGGGGTAGGTATATTTCGGGAACGCGCTCCCTGCTTTACGGCCACTTTGATGAGGTGTCACTTGAGCAAAATCCCGTCAAGTGTATATGCAATCTGGTTGCCACCAGCCCTGCAATTGATACTTCGTCGCATAGGATATGAACATAATGGAAACTGTTGCTCCTGTATAAAAACTTACAGGCTAACCTAAGTCTTCTAGACAACTTAAAGCTAGTGAGTCTCATAATTCTTGGCGCGGCCAATTCAAAAAGTCGCCTATCTATTCTACAGTAATAGAATGCAGCTCAAAACGTTTGCTTGTCTTAACGCCCAATATACATATCGATAGGGACTGTAACATGAAGCTCAAATGTGTGAATAAGATCAGAAGCTCCTACTGCCTTAATTAGCCTTTATTACCACTCCACAGCTATTGCACGTATCTACCCATCTTCCCCAACACACTTATAAGTACATAGTCTTTTAGCCCTGAACAGAGCCGCGTAATAGGAAAAGTAATTTTATTAATTCGTATCTCTTTTCTACAGTATACCCTTCTTCGAAGCTCGAGATACAACTTCATGCACGCCACCGGAATCACCTAAGTCTGTGTCCTATCCAGTTCCGCCGCCCGGGTGCTTCCCCATGTGTGTCCCAGTGCCGAGACATGCCGCAGGTCGCCCACCGTTGTACCATGTCATCTCAGTACCAAATCACATATAAGCACACGTGATTTAGAGCATTCTCTTTTCCGACGACCTCTCAAGTCGAGGCATCATATAATAGAAGGCTTCGAGAGCCTCATTATTATACGCTCTTCCAAACGAGAAGTTACTCGATCCTATGCAACTCCGCAGTGCGGACCACCAGCTCATAATGATGATACGATATTTATTTTTGCGTCGTACTCTATTGCCTGCCTACATGAAGCCGTAGGCCTTGCGGTCACACAGGTTGCCTTATTACCGCCTCAATAGGCCGCGACACCCAGATGCTAAGGATAGAAGTGATTGCGTAGACCGGTCGTCCAATATGGTCCCACAACGGCGATCAGTCACCCGTTGCAGCGGTGGTAACATCGCCTATGCGTAGATAACGGATTTTGAAAGGATTTTGTCGGCGATAGGTGAACCGTGCAGCAGAGCTGCACAGAAAAAGATCACCTGTGCGACATACATGTAGCCGGCATATCCGTGACTTTCCCACCGTTGAGCAGAGACAACTACATCGCCTGAAATGGCTATCCCGTTCTCTCGCCTTCTCGCTCTCGGGGACGCTCCAAAAATGGATAAAGGCCTTTCGACTAGATCGAGATCATCGCGATTCCATGTTATTCGAGGGATAGAGGTGGAGAAGATAAACTCAACACGTTCAATCCAGTGGTGTGAATAGAAATACTAGCTGCCGCCGTTGATCTTGTATGTGCAGGACTCGTGCCAGGCTGCCATAAATTGAACGTGAACAAAGGCTTAGGTCTTACGTATATACATGTGGATGTACTAGTGATATATATCCTTTACACGAGTCAGTATAGTAGTAAACTAAGCGATGTGACTCTGTGGCGTTTTGTGCCCAGCACATGGGGATATTCTCTTCACATAACTTACGCAAGCTGAGCGTAGGACTCTTTGTGCTGCATAGTTGACATTCGGAGTCCCTAAGCATGCTATACTCGAGTTTTTTTCCATCTCGATAAATATTAGCTTTATCTTTGAACTCCAGGCGTCAATTGTCGTCAGGCCAGCCCACTCGCCATAGTAAACCGAAACGGACCTGAGGCGATTTCTAGTTCGGGCATGTTGGATGTGTCGTGGAACCTATAAATATCAAAGTTACTGCAACATAACAATGGCGTTGCATTATTCCGTCATAGGATTTCGGATACTCTCGCTGCCGGTGATAAAGAGTAATGAATCCGCTGACATTCAATACATATGTAGATTTGACAAAATTTAGCAATGGGAATGAAGAACAGATTTCTCGGGTATAAAACCGCATTTATATATAATTACTGCAGATGGAGTTTTGCTATAGAGTGATCCAAGCATTTTTACGTCATTATATCAGTATCTAGCTTAGTTTAGCCTCGGTTTCTGTTGTGTGTGTAGTGTGCATGAAAGCGAATGTACTTAGACTCTAAACTATAGATGTATTTGTAATTTTCTATGTAGGCTGACAAAGTTGTACTACTAGCCGTTGAGGGGAAACCCCCGTTAGGTCGGCCGAGGCGGCGGATTCTTCGGGGGCCATAATTCGCGGGGGCATTAATATTGAAATAGTCGTTGGCCCATTCAATTTGCATTTCGGGATCCGTATCAAGTTTTTAGTATACACGGCGCGCTTAACAAAGACTCTACCCCCCACGATTTACACTATGGCGGTTCTCAACGGCACATGCAACCCAAAGTTTCAAGAGGTCCGATCACTCCTGGAGCAAGCTATCATATCGGGCGATGAGCTGGGTGCTTCTATCACAGTCAATCTAGACGGGGAGGATGTCATAGATCTTTGGGGCGGCTTCGTGGATACGGACCGAACTAAACCTTGGAACGAAGATACCATTGTCACCGTTTGGTCAAGCACCAAGTGCGTGGCTAGCTTAGTCGTACTCAAGCTAGTCGACCAAGGCATCATAGATGTTGAAGAGAAAGTTTCAAAGTACTGGTATGTCGAGGATCGATTGTTCCCCTTTTCCTAGTCGATCTTACGAAAAAATACTGCTTTGTAGATACTCATTCGAGCATAATTCAAACCAGAAGCTGCAATTGCTAACTAGCACCCTCGATTAGGCCCGAGTTCGCGGCCAATGGAAAGCAAGATGTCCTGGTTAGACACTTGCTCTCACACGCCGCAGGACTCTCTGGATGGGAAGAGCATATCACCGGGGCAGAAATGTGTGATTTCGAAAGGGCCGCAGGCCTACTAGCAGAGCAGGCGCCGTGGTGGGAGCCCGGCACCGCATCGGGCTATCACAC
>JAPESX010000900.1:0-13156 GCA_029590615.1 Nemania bipapillata
GATTCTCCATCACATAAGCCGTCGGAAGAGTTGGGGGAAGTGCAGGGCGGTGCCATTGCTGTAGCACCAGCAGAGGGACACCGCTCTCGATGCGAGCTCGACACGGCAACGGCAGACCATGACAAAATTGAAGATGATGATGGGCGAATTTCTGTAAACTATGGCGAATACGAACCTTCTATGGGTTTCGATTACTCTACCGTTCGGGTATGTATGCATACAAGCCTTGGCCAAACCCTATTTTGTGCGTCTTGAAGACGGGACGTGCACATCTAACTAATTATTGTGCCAAGATATTCCCGTTGTCCTCATCCTCATTCCTGCGCCCAGGGAGCAAGTTTCATGGGACTCAGCAGTCCGAGCGGCAGGTGTACGATGTGCAGGTCGAAATCAAGTACGTCGATCTGCGCGAGTCCTTCCTATGTGGCTATCTCAAGATTCAAGGTAAGGCCCTACGACTAGACAACTCGCTATACAATACGACCACAGCCTGTTATTGGTTATCCACACTTGCTGACCACACCGTGCTTTACGGCTACAGGTTTGACTGAAGATAATCCAACCCTGACAACCTACTTCGAGGGTGAAATCATTGGTAGCCGCTATGACTTCCTGACAAAACACAAAGGCTGGGGTGCTACGGAGAAGATTGACTTGAACCACTGGGGCAAGTTTGCTGCATTTCGGCAATATAGCAAGCAAGTACGAAAGGGTGTTGCCGTAACAATACCAAACTTTGCGCAGCGTGAGAACATATTTATGCGCTGGAAGGAGCATTTTCTCGTACCGGACCATCGTGTCACGTCTATCAACGGCGCTAGTTTCGAAGGATTTTACTACATCTGTTTCAACCAGAAGGACGGAAAAGTGAGCGGTATATATTTCCACTCCAAGAGCGAGAAGTAAGTGTCTATGGCTGTGTAGTTTGTGCTGTAGATGCTAACCCTATTGGCCAAGCAGGTTCCAGCAGTTGGAGCTTAAACACGTGGAAGATAGGGGATGCTTTAGCGCCCTGGAATTCCGATAAAGAACATAATAATCATCGATAGGTACAACAATTTACAATTAGTTAATCAGCGTGGAAGCGGTGCTAGGAAGCGCGGCGCTAGGAAGAGGCAGCATTGTCAGGAAATTGATCGATTCCAACGTGGAGGGTAAATCAAGGTTTTATGTTACCCTGGCGATCGGCAAGGTAAGGCAAGGTCGGACCGGACAGCCACACATATGGGCATAGGCGTTTAGTTATTCCGGGGAACGCTTGAAGCACAGGGCGACGACAGCAGACTTAGCATTTTTACGAACAGCCACGTGGGGTATATTCCAGGTCTGGACCAAGAGGAATGGCCTAGTTCGCGTACATGAAACACTTAACTCCTAATATCCCACTGCATACAACTCCGTCCTTCATGAGATAGGTTTGATCTTAAAGTGAAGCGATGTCAGGCTGAAAACCAGCGCCTTCAAGTCTTGCACCAGATAGTAAAAAACACGGAGGCCCTCGGGATCGGCTGACTCGGTGACATCGATTAATGAGCCAATCTTAGCTGTCTGTAAGAGGTGTGTCCTAGCGTGTCAGCCTCTTATCTCCGTCTGATGATTTTGTTAGTATTGCAGTGGTTTTCTCGCACCTCGAATGATATGTGCTCAGCTCCCAATCGAATCTCCAATTCTTGGCGCCCGTCCTTGTTCTTCTGCGGCCATTTTGAGTCGTCTTCCTTCATGATCTCGCTCGACTTTACTATTCGCTTAATCTCGTCGACCACTAATGAGCTAACACACACTGATTAAGAAACCCCGAACGGTTAGTTTATGTGTCTGTAACGGAAGTCTGCGCAGTATAAAATGGGCATGGGTGATCTGCTAGAAGCATCGCAACGTGGGCGTAATGTCGAGTGGGAAGGAGGAACAAGAGAAGGACGCACTCTCTTTGCGAATGAGACTATCGTTTCGGTAGTTTGAGTTGTTAGCGTATCGGGCCACTGCGCTTCGTCCATCGCCAACTACTCGGAAGTCGAACTCTGTGAGTGTGCCGTCAGGTTAGCCTTGCATGGAACGCCGCTGGCGCATTTATCTGCCGCCATGCACCATGGGTAGGCCAAATACGTACCGAGGAATTCGTGGCCAAAACGACCAGAATGACCAGAGCTATGGGGTCGCAATGTTAGTAACCTCGCGGAGTGGGCATGATTATTACGTAGTAGGTCGAGCTTACTAGTAGCGTATGTAGAAGGGCTCATTTGATGAAGCCATGTTGGGTGTGGATCATGTAAGTTGATGTAAAAGCCTTGGTGGTGTCTTGTTTAGAATTGCATCTATATTGCTTTTTGGAGGGCGGCGTTGCTATTATTTGTTCGTAGAATCGAACTCAGTATTAAAATGTATAGCGGGGCAGAAAGCATTAGGTAAGGACCCAGATGCCTAGCTACCAGCAGACAAGCCACACTACAAAATCTGATAAGGTTTTATCTATGCTGTGGCTCAACAGTGATCTACAGCCAAATATGATTGGCTCGCTAACCTAATTATACCTAGCTCGCTGGTCCACACTTGACCCCAATTCGTAGCAGAGCCCCACCTCAGTGGTTCAGGAGGGACAGATTTCTGTGTGGCATCTTCGATGCACGTATACTATACCGAAGTGGACAATTTAGTGTTACCTAGACTAGATAGATAGTGACCTATTGGATTTGGGACAGCCTGGTCACGAATTGATGGCCAACCCACGATAACTTACAACCACCACCACTACCACTACCACCTCACTCCTCCGTAACCACCACTACCAGTATTATCAATAGTCGAGGCATGCATAGTCGCCTTATAGCTGGCCGACTATCTCTTGTCTATTGACACCACCCGTGGTCACTCTCCTCCCAACTCAACCCCATTATCTCACCATACCGCTACCGCTACCGCTACCGCTACTGCTACTGCTACTGCTACCCGGTTCGTTAAGGGGGCAATATTGATATAGAGCCCTATTCGTCTCGGACGCTCTAGTCGACTCTGCCGTCGCGCCCCTTCGTTTCGGACAACCCCGACGCCAACCTCGACGAGGCGGTCGAGAACCGCAGTTGTGGCCCAGTATGACCACATTCCTCGAGAATGCATACAGCTTAGTCCACCAGGACAATGCTGCCGATGTCCCCTCCATGTCGGAGCTGCGCACGCAGCTGGAGAAGGGCACGGACGAGACCAAGGTCGATACTATGAAGCGCATCTTGACTATCATGCTGAACGGCGACCCGATGCCTCAGCTTCTCATGCATATCATCCGATTCGTCATGCCCTCGAAATCCAAGCACCTCAAGAAGCTACTATATTTTTATTACGAGATCTGTCCAAAGCTTGATGCCAGTGGGAAACTCAAGCAGGAGATGATCCTCGTCTGGTGAGCAGGGCAATTCTAGAATAGCCATCACATGTATGACCGGCGCTGACAAGAACGCCACATAGCAATGGCATTCGGAACGATCTTCAGCACCCCAATGAGTACATCCGAGGAAATACGTTACGCTTCCTCTGCAAGCTACGAGAACCCGAATTGATCGAGCCCCTTTTATCGTCAGCGAGATCCTGCCTCGAGCATCGACATGCCTATGTGCGGAAAAATGCTGTATTTGCTGTCGCCTCGATTCACCAACATTCACCGTCCCTTATCCCAGATGCTTCAGACCTGATCGCCACATTCCTCGACGGAGAGAGTGATGCAACCTGCAAGCGCAATGCCTTCGCTGCTCTCTCGAGCATTGACCATGACAAGGCTCTTACATATCTAAGCAGTGTATTTGATGGTATTCCCAATGCAGAGGAATTGTTACAATTGGTGGAGCTCGAATTCATCCGCAAAGACGCCATCCAGAACCAGCAGCATAAGGTAGGTCAAACTCCTGAGCCCCAGGTCTTAGCTTGCCCACTAACATGCCAAGGCTCGATACCTGAGGCTTATATTTGACCTCTTGGAAGCTAATACTTCGACCGTCGTATATGAGGCCGCCTCTTCCTTGACAACCCTTACCAGTAACCCCGTAGCTGTAAAGGCTGCCGCCGCTAAATTTATCGAGCTTAGCATCAAAGAGGCAGACAACAATGTCAAGCTCATCGTACTCGACCGCGTGGACCAGCTTCGCCAACGGAACGAGGGAGTTCTCGAGGATCTTATCATGGAAATTCTCCGTGTCCTCTCTAGCCCTGATATTGACGTAAGGCGGAAGGCTCTCGGAATCGCTTTGGAAATGGTGTCCAGCAAGAATGTCGAAGAGGTCGTTTTACTCCTAAAGAAAGAGCTCTCCAAGACTGTTGATCAGGAGTACGAGAAGAATACCGAGTACCGACAGCTGCTGATTCAATCTATCCACCAATGCGCCATTAAATTCTCTGAGGTAGCGGCTAGTGTTGTCGATTTGCTCATGGACTTTATTGCTGACTTTAGTAATACATCCGCCGTCGACGTCATTAGCTTCGTGAAGGAAGTTGTCGAAAAGTTTCCTAAGCTGAGACCTTCCATCGTTGCACGATTGGTCGATACACTCAGTGAGGTCCGGGCAGGTAAGGTCTACCGCGGGATCGTCTGGATTATTGGCGAGTATTCTCTTGAAGAGAGTGATATTAGGGATGCATGGAGGAAAATACGTGCAAGCCTGGGTGAGATACCAATACTAGCATCTGAGCAGCGCCTGCTAGACAACGTCGATGGCCAAAACGAGCAAGAGCAAGAACAGGTGAATGGCCACTCAAAACCCGCGCAGCCCTCTGGGTCACGACGGGTCCTAGCAGACGGCACATATGCTACCGAGACAGCCCTGACGAGTGCTTCTGCTACTGCTGCAAGACTAGAAGCCGTCAAGGCAGCGCAAAAGCCACCATTGCGACAGCTGATCCTTGACGGAGACTATTATTTGGCAACTGTTCTCTCCGCTACACTGACTAAGCTGGTTATGCGTCACTCTGAGATTTCGTCAGACAAGGCACGAACAAATGCCCTTAAAGCTGAGGCCATGTTGATCATGATCTCCATCATACGTGTCGGCCAATCTCAGTTTGTCAAAGCTCCCATTGACGAGGATTCCGTAGACAGAATCATGTCCTGTGTCCGATCATTAGCAGAATTTTCTGAGAATAAGCACCTTGAGTCTGTGTTTCTTGATGATACCCGAAAGGCCTTCCGAGCCATGGTTCAGGTGGAGGAGAAGAAGCGAGCGGCAAAAGAAGCCTTTGAAAAGGCGAAGACAGCCATCCAGGTCGACGATGTTGTCCAAATTCGCCAGCTCTCGAAGAAGAACCATGGGGAAGGCGCTGATGAGATTGAACTAGATCTTGAGAGGGCAACCGGTGGGGAGGCTACTGCTGAGGATCTCACATCGAAACTCAGCCGTGTCGTTCAACTTACCGGCTTCTCTGACCCCGTTTACGCCGAAGCCTACGTCAAGGTGCACCAATTCGATATCGTTCTGGATGTCCTGTTAGTCAACCAGACGACCGAGACACTACAGAATCTTTCAGTTGAATTTGCCACTCTAGGCGACCTCAAAGTCGTGGAGCGACCTACCACACAGAATTTGGGCCCACACGACTTCCACAATGTACAGTGCACCATCAAAGTTTCATCAACTGATACTGGTGTCATTTTCGGTAATGTGGTGTATGATGGTGCTCATAGCACCGATACTAATGTCGTCATTCTTAATGATCTACATGTCGACATCATGGACTACATCCAGCCCGCTACGTGTACAGAAACGCAATTTCGGACAATGTGGACCGAGTTCGAATGGGAGAACAAGGTCAATATTAACAGCAAAGCTAAATCGCTGCGCGAATTCTTGGAACAACTTATGGCTTGCACGAATATGAATTGCTTGACACCTGAAGCCAGCATGAAGGGCGACTGCCAGTTCTTGAGTGCGAACCTATACGCCAGGAGTGTATTCGGTATGTACCTCTCAGCAGTATCAGTTTTAATATGAGTGCTAATTTGATTATAGGGGAGGATGCTCTAGCCAACCTAAGCATAGAAAAGGAAGGCGAGGATGGACCTATCACAGGTTTTGTTCGCATAAGAAGCAGATCACAAGGCCTTGCTCTAAGTCTCGGCTCGTTAAAAGGACTAAACAAGATTGGGACGGGTGCTTGAGCTTAGTGAGCCTCCAGCTCCGAATATGAAACTCAGTAATGCGATGCAGAGTATCCGCGCGCAAAGGAACGAGTAATCGATTAAGCCAGTGTTCAAATAGACTCGCAGAGAGGGGTATCGGGAATAGGGAAAAAAACTCAATATCCAAGTGCGAGGTCCCGGACTTGTAGGAGTTTGAATCTCGATGGCAGTGATGCAAAAACGCGAGACACTAGGTTAGCTCGGGGTAATCTAGACAATCCAAATTATTTTGACATGTTCATTAGTCGGTCTCAATGCTGCAAATTAAGTTGGGTTAACTAGGTAGCCTAAGCAGTATTAACTAGGCTCCAGCAGCCTTATTTGGTATGAACGTATCACATCTAGCATACTATCCCGTCTCTACCCTTGACGTCCTGTTCTTACCCATTGTTATCACCAGCCATATAGGATCGATCTCGTTCAGGAAATCGAAAGGCAAATACTAGATAAACCCAAAGTAGCTCACTTATTGAAATGAAATTCAGTACTTATTTTAGTCAATAACTCTATCAGTACCGGGATAGGATTTAGGATGCATTGTAATAAATTATATTCAAGTCAGCGATGAACTGACAGATAATAAAAGTAGCGTGAGAATCGACCTTTCCTAAGCGAATATTCCACCCTGATCATCCGTGTATAGCATGAATTTCTAAGGCGCGATTCAAGGTGAAGAATTGAAAGAAGAAGAAGAAAAAAGCATACAGGACAGCGTTTGAAATTCACGAGAAAAAATTGTTGTCCTCGGTGAGGCTCGAACTCACGACCTTTGGATAGCCCAATCTTTGATTGGATCATACTAATATGAGACCAACGCTCTAGCCAACTGAGCCACGAAGACGCGGATTGCCGAATTAGATCAGGCACTCGACTGTGTGTCATGTTGCTTGGAGGGTATATGACTTGCCCACTATGTAGAACACATGAGTGGGCCAGAGTTGCGGTATGACAAGAAGGTTCGAGAGAAGGGATGGATAATGTCTGGAGCTTGGCGCACTATTGCTGACTTACATGTATATTCAGTAATTTGGAAGTGGAGGGTGCAGTGTGGAATTTTGTTGCGCGGTTATGTACAGCATGCGGGTAAGCTTTGTAAACAAGAATTTGCGGGGTAAAAGACTGAAAGAGGGATATGGATGTCAGCGATCAAACTACCTAGTTATGGGAGGCTTACCCGAGATAGATCTATTGTCTCGGATCATCAGAGGTACCACATGAGCGTTTAACCTAGAGTTGCTAGATATGTATTGACTAGTTGGAGAGACATACAGCCTACCAAGACCAGTTGTCATGTTATAGCTGAGACGGACAACTTTAGGTATATGGACGTATGTAGTTGGCAATATATCCAAGGCGTAAAGTATGAAATGCGGCTAAGCAGGTATATTGACTTAGCAAGCTAAAGTTGACGCTTCTTACATAGGTAGGTACCTCCTAGTTGGATTGGAAGTCAGTGGTTCCAAGTGAAGGGGACATTGAGCAAGAGCGCCGATGCATTGGTCAACTGATCAACGCTCGAGGTTGTTCTTTAGGAGGTAGCAACCTGCGCAATTTTATTTCTGCTTATATAAATATGGATTTTTAAATATTATTTTATTCTCCCTGTTACCTAGCTACCTAATTCACTTTATTCTCATACGTAGCATAGGTTAGTGACCTGCATCTGTTCTGGTGTATTCCATCTTGCTACGACCAATTCTCCCAGTTATACTCCTTTGTTATCCAATGCGCGCGCTTATTACGACTCAGGCAGTCTCCCAAAATCAACCCTCCTTTGTGCGGTATGCCACAGGATATCCAGGCATTCTTCTTCCCGAATTGGAGATGCGATCCGGGAAAAAAAAAAGACAAGAAACAAGGATCGCCGCCACTGACGTTGCCACCACCAATAGCTGGAGTATACTGTAGCACCCAGACAGATAGATACTCTACGTGGTTAGAGACGCTGACTTAGCCATGCCCTTGCCGTGACGCGAGATGTAACTGTCGTCTTACTCACCCACCCTGCCCCGACGACGTATCCTGTATAGCAGCTAGTTGAAGTCGACAGCGTGTGCCTCCAAAGCCTGGCCAGACTCGGGTGTATGCAGCGAGGTGTGGTAGCGTCGCGGATATGGGCCATGCCATCCTACGGCTATAACAGGTATGGAGCAGCGGTATCATCCTCGTCCTCATCCTCATCCTCGCATTGGGGGCGTTGTCTCGCTGATCGTAGCCCATTCGCCCAACAACATCACCGTCACTATCATCTTCATCTTCATCTTCATCATCAGGCTGCGCAAGCTACACAGCCGCATGCAATGCTCCCATTCATGAGCCCAACCAGCAAACATTAGCTATCACCCCACTCCTGAGACTTCGTCGGCGAGCTAGTCTAGCATGTTGCGAAAGGGGGTCGCGCTAATTAGGTGCCAGGATTACCTGGGTATAATACAAGTATACGACACTACAGGGGCGGCTTCTGGGGAGCCTCTGTCAATGATACGCGAAATGGAGGAGGAAAGGGAGGGAAGCCATTATTGACGAGTAGACCAAATCCAGTCGTAGAAGGCGTTATAAGCCCAAATTAAGTAGATGATAAGAAATATATGTATAGAATGAATGTAAATTCATGAATATTGTACTGTAATTGAGGGGGCTTGCTTGTACATAAAAGTCAAGTTAACTGTTAGGGTGCGCAATCACATGTGTAAGTGAATTTAGGTAATCTGTCCCCTTCCCCCACTTTAGCAGGGGAGAAATAGGAAATAGAAAGATCTGGGATAGCACGCTAAGCCGGGATCTAAATACTAACTAAGTATAGGTACATAGTGCATACCTGATAGAATACATATCTCGGACTCCTTACCTACCTAAGGGTCTATATATTCTGTATAGTAGATGTATAGAATAGTAGGTAGTTACTTCCAGATGCCTGTTGCAAAGAGCTTCCTGGGCCTCGGCGTGCATTAACTCCAAAAGGATCCCCAAATTCTAGGTACCAACTAAACCTATTCTATACAGTCTCTAGATCTCGGCAAAACATGAGGTTTGAGATGTCTTGGCCTGCCGGGGTTTCTGCCCAAGACAAGACACAACTAAAACAACAATCGCCAACCAAGTA
The DNA here is from genome assembly GCA_029590615.1 of Nemania bipapillata. Lineage (NCBI taxonomy): Eukaryota > Fungi > Ascomycota > Sordariomycetes > Xylariales > Xylariaceae > Nemania > Nemania bipapillata. Next base: position 9,258 of record JAPESX010000900.1, read on the forward strand.
CCTAGTCGAAAATGAAATGAGATGCAGAAGCAGAAAAATCGCTATCTCATGCCGCAAGTCGATGATGCGTTGCTCAGGCTGAATGTTGCGGTCATAAATTTAAACGTCAATTGGCTGATGATTCTCGTAAGAAGGATGCCCTTTTTGCGGAATAATCTAAAATGCCGCAGCAGCAGGCAGAATGCATGCGGTGGAATGCATGGCAGAGTGAGAGTAAGAGCAAGAGTGGGAGTGGGAGTGGGAGTGGGAAGCAAAAATACTAACATACAACATATGCATTCTGATACATTAAGTATATAGATACAAGTTTGCTATAAGAAAAAGAGGGAGAGAGAGGAAAATACGAGACTTCATGAAACCGTTTCAACGTCTATGTATCTCATGTCTGTTTAAGTCAGTCAATCCGATGAGTAACTACAGTTAGGCATGTCTGCTTGCCTACCTGTCCATGTTATTGCATGTGAGTGGGTAGGCAACAGTAGGTAGGTACCGACCTACCTAAGGCGATATGAAATATGTACATGTAAGAAGTAGGTTAGCTAAGTTATATGCCTCAAAAAACATCAAGATCAACTCCTTATAGAATATTATACTACTATTCTTTGCAGATCTCTAGACTACTATGTGTATACTTGTAAGTGCTACACATACCAATAGATACACACTAAAGATAGGTAGGTACAGTACCTATTAGTAGTTACAGTACATACATACCTCCTACCTACCTAGGCTAGTGTCTGACAGGCTGCACTCCGCACAATACAATCAGCCAACCTGGAGTTGTCCCGCATGATGCATGCGCATATGTGCTAATCCCCCGCATGTCGCATCGTAAGAGCTCGACCCATGCTCGTTCACCTTGACTCTCGCACCGTTCGATGCGCCCAAGCCTCCTTTCCGCTATCCCGAGAGGTCTTGGTATGCACTCGATTACTGGTACTAATGTACCAACAACCTTGATGCGGGAAATTCATCAAACCAAAAAATAAATAAATAAAAAGAATAAAAAGAAGAAACGTGGGGTGTGGTTGTGTTGCCTGGTCATACAGTATCTCGATACTGTACAATCTGTCCACGGTTGGAAAGGTATTTAGCTTTCAACTTGCCTCCTTATTTATTACTCCCTTGACCCCTTTCGTTCTAAGCCTTGATCTAGCATACACAACTCGAATTTTTTATCAATTCACTTTGCACTTGTTGTTTTCGACGGCGCCGCTTAATCAATCTCTATACAATTACATCCACCCACCCAGGCTTTGGATCGGTCAGAGAGGCAGTCAGAGACACTCCAAACTGGACAACACATGATAATCAATCATCTACGGTAGCGACTTAGACCACCCAGAACTACAGACCGTCACGTTGCGGCGCGAAGAACATGATGCCTTCCAACTCAGCAGCCCGTCCCTTCTCGACGGCATCCCACGTCCACCCGAGTCATCTGCCAACTTTGTACAAGACAGGCAGGCTCGAAAAGAAATTGTGAGACAATTCGTCATGTCCCCGTCAACAACCGCAAATGGCTCACCAATTGTTATGATAGTGCCACCGCAACTGCGGCCGTAGTAGGCATCGGTTAGTACATAATATCATCACCTGACAAGGGCAAGGTTTGGTTCCTGCATAGACTAACATGCACTAAAAAAAGGTTACGGAATGGCCAAATACAAGGAATACCAGGAGCAGCGACAATATCACAATGCCGAGGCCGAGGTAGCTTCTCGGCGACAAACCGAAGCTATAATGGATGCCTATGCTGATCGGTCGAGCTTGGCTGAGCTCGAGGCTGCAGTCAAGGCTTACGAGACACACCGAAAGACCTAGATGAAAGACTTGAGGTTTTAGACAGCTTATTTCGTCTTTTCTTTTTTCTCTTGCTCTTTCTTAATATGAATATTATAGCAGAGGGCGCGCGCGAGAAAAAGAGAGAGACAGAGAGAGAGAGAGAGAGAGAAAGACCTCTCACAAGACGTTTGGTCACTATTAGTCATGCTTCTCGGGTTCTGGTTTACGGCTACTTTCGCGCGGCACCATTGCGAATGATTCACGATTTCATCAGACGGGCAAACAAAAAAAGGTCACACAGCATGTTGCTTCCAGCGGTACATTTAAAATCAAAGGGACTTTCCAATATCGGTTTGGAGGGAACAGGCCCTGGGAGAAGAAGAAGAAAAAACCMACACACACACACACCCAATTTATTATGATTAGAGTGGTTCCCACTGTTGCAAATTAGGGGCATCACTCCGGGAAGAAAACGCTTCGCTAACTCTACTCACTTGGTCCATTCAACCGCCAGGTACCTCGGTTAAGCCTGGCGTGNTTTTTTCTTTGCCATGGCTTCGGCGTCGGTCGGGAAGTCTGGGGTTTGGTGGTCCCCGGAATGTTACGGGGGCGTTATGGCGCATCGGACGATTTATCGAACATCCGATACGGGGTCGTGCAATTCGGCAGCGACCGGTTTCTCCGCAGGGGGATTGAATTGGAGCGTGTGCGCAGGGAGGGGAGGCCATGCAGGAATATGCAAACAAGAAATCAAAAAAATCCAACGGGTTGAAACGGTGCGGCTAGATCAAGCACTCGTTACCTTTCAGGCTCGGGTCAGGTACGGATACTTCATGAGTGCGTATCTTAGATATGTATCTATACATACCTACCTATATAGCTAGCTACCTACGCTAGCTCATGACCTCAGGAGTGTGTATATTACATGCCCGTTAGGTATGGAGGACATTTACCTCTTCAGCTTCGCTCAGCTTCTTCGTGGCATTGTATCCTATGAGCCCATGATATAGGAAGGCCTATTCTTGAGACACAACAGGAAGCTTGAAATTGCTTACATCCGGAAACTGTGCTTCAGGGTGCCTAACACGGGCACTGACACTGACACTGACACATCAGCTCCACAAAGACCCGCAGAGTCTCACTAGGTGACTAGGACGGGAGTGCTACAGAATACATGTACTGAGCTGAGCTAATGAGGTGAGCTGCAAGGGCGAGGACGAGAGTGATGCACCACCCAACCTGCCGGGAGACGCCGCATTTAGCCAATGCTCGGTAATACTAACGACTCCATTTCCTGACACACCTACATGTACATATATATCCCGCTACACACGTGCCCAATATACGAATATTATTCTAGTGACTCCATGAAAAGGTTAGCTCTCGGGAATGCCCGCTGTTTCTAGCTCGCTAACTTATGCCCTTGAAAGGGAGAGGGAGAGGGAGAGGGAGAGGGGGGAATTGCAGATTTTACTTAAAACGTAGCAGTGAGTAAGTGACGGACGTTCTAAATTCACAAAAAGTATAAAATAAGCCCGTAAGGCGCTGTTTTATATACAGTACAGTCATTTGCTTTGCTTTAGGTATCGAGGCAACGGCCCGCCTCGCTTATATAATGCTGTACTAAACCGTGGGCTGTTACCAATACTAACACTACTAACACTACATGTACCCAAACGGTACAATATCATAGCCACAATTATCTCCCCAGGCCACAGCTATCTAAGCGAGATCCGAGATCTGAGATCCACTGTGCTGGTAAGCCCGCCGAGTTTCCACAGGAAGATGACCCGAACCACCCGAGGGATGATATCGTTACATGGTTTCCGATCTATCTAGGATCTATCGAGCTACCTACTAGATAAGATAGAATTATGGACGGTATTAGTGAAGGCCAAGGATTTATCCGTGTTCCAAATCCTCGTTTTTACGAGGACGGAAAGCACCCTTCAAACTAGCATGGGGAGAATCTGACGGAACCGGGGCCGGCAGGTACTACAATCGCACCTACAGCAGAACCGGTGTTCTACCTGTGACATATCGAGCAATTAAGTGATTGATGCCTGCATTTTACAGATGGGGCGCACATCTGGTGTCTGCATGATAGCAATCTT
>JAPESX010000901.1:0-13150 GCA_029590615.1 Nemania bipapillata
CGACTCTGGTGTGACGCCCGCACAATACCAGCAGAACCTGGCCAATTTAGCCTGTGATATTTGGGCTTTAGGGGGTACACCGGTGAGCTTTTTTTTTTTTGTTTGGTTGCTTACTTGGAATCCGGGTCTTTGCTACAAGTGTGAGCAAGAGTCGGAGGGACGGGGTATAAACAAGACGTAATAACGGAAATAAACGGGAAAAGGAACGCATTGTTGACTAACACATTCCCACAGCTCCTCGTCACCCCCCTGACCCGACGAACCTTCACAAGCCCCAACGTGGCAGAGGACTCGCTCCACAACGAGCGTCTGGAAACCATCGCCGCAGCAGAGTTGTCCAAGACGAAATACCTCGACCTCAACGAGGCAAGTCTGGACTACGTGGACGCGATCGGCGAGACCGCCGCGCACGCGTACAATCTCGTCCCAGACGACGACACGCACCTGAACGACTGGGGCAGCGTCGTCTTCGGACGGCTTCTGGCCGATCTGCTGCTCGAGAAGGTGCCTGAGCTCGACGGTTGGATCACGCCGAATCAGACGCTGAGTGAGCTGATTGCCTCAGGGTTGCCGGCGTAAGGGCAAATATATATAACATATATAGTAGCAGAGGAAAGAGGGGTTTATCAGTAATCAAGTCAAACACCACAGTAACCCATCCATCGCTTTCACATTAAGGGTGAAAGTGATGAGCACATTCTCATAGAAAGCATCATGTCTCAACGCATCGCAATATCGTGTCTATTCGGGGCCTGAGCAACAGCCATGCTTATGCTTGCTATACCTACGTATATAGTACATCAGACCCAATCCAACTCCGCAACGTGAATATACCATATAGACAGAGAGAGTAGGTAGATAGAACAGGACGAAGAGAAACAAATCTTTCGGAACTCCTAAACAGACAGAATCAGATCCCCCAGTCCCGTTCTCGCAGTCGTGTGTTTTGTATGCCAAATTCGTGCGTAGGGTGAAATTGCCCATGCCACAAATGAAACTTATGTATCGAGGTAGAGAAGAACCCGTAAAGGGCAAACCATTTTTTCCGAAGACGCCCCAGCCCAAGAAAAACCCGTATATGTCCTGGTCATGGGTATAAGTTTACATCTTCGGGTCCGGAATTGTAACCTTCAGGCTGTCCGTGGTTGGTCAGGTTGAGACCGGCCGACAGCTGATATGTCGAATGAATAACCATGGCATCGCAAATGATCATGTCGAATCCACCCGACCACACTTTTTCGATTCCCACAGCGTAGTTCTTTTTCTCTTTCCATTTTCCCCATCATTCCCCCCACGAACCCCTTACCCGGCCCTAATTATCATACTCAACATTCGTTCAATCCGACTTCGCATCGTCTAGCGGTGAGGGAGAGATGCCGAGTAATTCCTCTCGTTGTTCTCTCTTCTTACGACCTAAGCGCTCGCACCATTCCTCGGCGCTCACAATCGTACCGTTCAGTACCCCAGAGACCTGCGTCATCATTTCAAGGCCCTCCTTAGCAAGGAGCAGTACTCGCCGGGCGCTCTCTCGTGTCTCCTTCTCTTGTTCTTGCTCTGGTCCCTGACGCCCTTCTTCCATGCTGGCTTCTGTCCGCGGGCCGGCTTCACGATCGCTGGCCATATTAGCAAGATGGAAGCGCTGTGGTAAACTGGTCAAATGCCGTCGGACGAGTTCCCGAGCGTTCTCAGGGAGGGCCCCGCCTGCATACCGACTGACCGTGTTGATAACGTTCTGGAGCGTTCTGAGAACGTCTGACCGCATTGCGCCGATCTTAGCGGCCAGCTGGTTCCGGTCTTCCAATTCCCTCTCCGAAGAGGTGCCTTGCATTACATGGTCACCATTCGAGTCGTAAATACTTTGTTCGTATTTCTCCATGGTAATAGTGAGCGAGTTGACAACATTACCGATATGCACGTTAGCCCATCGAAGCCAGCCTAGGCAATATTTCAAGCTTCGCAGGCTCTCTTCGCTCATCGAAATACTTAATCCAGACGTGGACATCATTAACCGCGATTGCCACGCCGGTCCATTCGGGCGACCGTCAACACCCGGCAGGTGTTCGGCGTAGGGCGGTGAACGGAACTCATCATAAGCGGGCAGTGTGTCGACGGTACTAGTCATAGACAACCGCCGCTCCTGCGAGTTCTCTAGAGATGCCCTTGGCGTCGGAGCACCAGAGCCCGTCTCTGGCGTCATGTCTCTATAATTGCTGTCTCCGGTCCCAACCTTTCTCCGCTTATTAGAGCCTTGTTCTTCCATATCATCCCCATGAGGCTGGGCCCGTCGCAGGAACCACCTCACGCCATTCTCGACACCTGTTGCCCGTCCGACAGACCCAACCGTGTTCGCAATGGGTATAACATACCCCTCAACATACTCAATGCTCGTCTTAATTCGCGGGTAATAGTTCTTCGAATTAGTATAGGCTGATGTAGCGCTGTCGATTTTCTTGGCGAGGAATGGATGTGATGTAGTGAGTAAGGATAGCAACGGTTCAGGTTGCGGTCCCATAGTGACAGAACGTGGCGACCTGGGAGGGGTTGGCCTGTTGATGGGCGAAGAAACGAAATCTATATCACATTGATTATTTGTTAGTCAATCCTATCCCGGCTCAACTCCACCAAAGGCGAATAGACAGAACTGACCTGCTCTGAGATCGCCCAGGGCTTCGGCAGCCATGCGTACGGCGGGGTCGTCAAGGCTAACACTACTAGCACGGCCATCTGGAAATCGGTCCGGCGATGCAGCACTCGAAGTGCTCTTGCTAGCTACGTCTGTATCCATTCGTAGAGGGGGCTCAGGGTCCTGGACATGGCTCGGGGTGTAATATGCCGTCAACGGATTCAAGCTCGGCCAATGGGTCAAGGGTGGAGGGGCTGGTGGAGGATATGCTGGTTCGGGCGGGCGCTGTGATGAAGACGGGAATTGCTGTATAGACGGCGAAGTCGACGACGGAGGAGCTGATGCTGTTATGGACGACAGCGATGGTAGACTCTGGTTATTGCTGTTGTTGTCATTGCTGTTGCTGCCACTGATACCATTCTTACTGGCGCCGTAGTGTCCAATATCGTCGTTCTTCTCGGCCATGGACTTGATGGGCGCAAGCTCAGTGTTTTGGTGGTCGGGGAAGGACACAGGGCTCTCGCGGGTCTGGCTATACGAGGGGGGAGGGCACAATGGAAGTTTAAACTGTCGGTCGAATCGGTCAAATGCGCCGATGGCAGGGTCGGGAGACGGCAATGCATGCTTTCGCGACTCGATAGGATGGGGAAGCATATCATGCTTCTGGTCGCGTATCGGCCGTGGAAATGCCGGTATGTGACCGTTGGTTGACTTCTCCATTGCTCCTCTCTCTCTCTTGCTCTCTACCTACTGCCAAACCCCCCTGGTGAGGCCCTGAAAGACGGGGTTGGTTGAGGTAAGGGTAGATGGATAGAAAACTGGCGACAGGTCGCACACTTTACTATTGGATAATCATTTGCGGACGCAGGTAATGTCTTACACGATTGAGATATGATAAGGAATAAGACCCAACGAAAACTCAGATGCGAAAAGAAAAAAGGTAGGAAAAGAACTGCGAGCTCGCTCGACCAGACAGGATTCAACGATTGACACCACAACGAATATGATAATGAGCAGGTGAAAGGATTGACGGATGGTAGAGTTGAATGGGTGTTAGTCTGCAGGTATTGGTACAGTAATTTTGCTGGATCTGTGTTGTTGTAGACGTACCTGCTAGTAGTGCAGGTACGTACGGAGGTACTGTAAACAGCAAAATGACAAAGAGAATTGGATCCCGAAAGTTGCAGAGGCAAGCAAAAACACCGTCTGCACAATGATGGGCTATCTACGCAGAATGGGGCTCTTAAGTGGCTCCGCCGACTCCTCTCTTCCTTTTCCTTGGGCCGACTAACAACAGGAAGTAGTGGCGCTGAGGTACCGATGGTTCAGTCTCATGTGGGTGGTATCATATGTTGTTGCGTGTTCGGCTAAGAGTCGCATTTCTTGACTCGTGATTATACTTAGTTGTACTTGTGGAAATCAATTTAGAACTGGACGGCCCTAGTGTGCCATATTTGCTTCATCAACTGATGGTGGGAAAAGAAGATTGCTATGGCAATCGCTTGTAAACAATATTATGAATAGGATCGGTCTCTAGACGAATGGCACGAAGAATTAAGACGGTGGTTCCAAGTCATGGGTGAGTGAGTGAGACGAAAGTGTGAGGTGAACGGTGAAATGCAGGCAGGATGGGATAGGTAGGACGGACGGGATGAAGATCGAAAATGGAATTGAAGAGGTTCATGAACGGGCAGGTTGCAGCCAGCAAGTGCATGAAGAGAGGGAGTTAGGTAAGTAAGTAGCGAGAGAGGGGAGAGAGAGAGCGACATGGCGAGAGAGGCCTTGGTAGGGCTTGTCTTGTGTGAGCGTAGGTACTGTAGGGTCTGGAGTTCAGCCTGCATGTGCATCTACTAGTCTAGTCGGGTCGGCGGTACGCATAAGTAAGTAGTTTACTGTACCATACTTACTCGTCTCCAGTGTCTTCGCTTTAGCCATGCAACGCTGGACTAATAAATTAAGGCGTACAAGTACAGTACTGTTGGTAGCGACTCTAGGTACAATAGGTACAGCCAGAGAGGCCTTCAATTGGATCGTATGGTAATCGAGCTGCAGGGTCCCGAAGCAGTCTTATGGGGCAAACGGGGTCAATTCTAGGAGCTTTTGGATGGAGTGGGCCGAGAGTGGACCTCGCATCAGATGCCCACCAAAGCTCGGCTCGGTATCTAAGTGGTCCGCCACCTCTTGATCCTTCCTTTCTCTTGGAGTCTAGTCGAAGTACTTAGTATCACTTTGGCTTGTGAAAATGGCCCTCCTATCAGAGCATTTTCGCTTACATACTGACTTCATTCTCCCGTCATAGCTTTGCATAGTATCAGCGTCTTCAATACTCTTGTTCTTCATTCACTTCTAGGTAGTGTATATATTTATGTAAAGAATAGCCCACTCGTGATTAGTATAAACAATATGCTTCTGTCGACTATTCCATGTTTATACATGCTAACTTTAATACCTACCAAGAACAAAATATGCATCATCAATACACCATAAAGGCACCCGGTAATAGGTTAGCAGACTGGTTTGATTTTATAGAGTGCCTCTTTGGCTACGGATACTACTCCGTACTGTATTGGTGGTTGTTGAATAATGAATGATTAGTGATAGAAATATAGCACAAACAGGTCAGTGGTGAAGCAGCGACGATACTGCACAAGCACGTGTCAAACCCTCCAACCGGTCCCTATAAAAAGGTACCTTATCTTGGCCACATGATCGATCACATGCAACTTTAAACTGTGACATAAAAGTGGATCAGCTCCCAGCCAATAGGAATAATAGTTGGAGCTTGGTAAAACCAGCACCTTGTCGAAGCATCTTTCTCTCCTCCGTTCCATTCTTCCTTTGCGTCGCTACTGTTTCGTTTCTAGATGCTGATTCGTTGCAAAATGGACTCCGGGTACATACTTGTATTTAAACTACAAGTACAGTAGCTATGAGAATGCCCTATACTTATACCACCATTACCTAGTTCTCATACATATGTTGCACATATTACAGGCTCCGGAATATGCTCTTCAGCTGCCGGTTGTTGTGGATCCACCATTGGTAATGACAAAGCAAGCCCAAACCACAAAGCAGGGAGACATTCACATCCCAATTCGACAATGATCCACCGACTCCATGTTTTTTATCCTATTTTAGCATCAAAATGACTTCTCAGATGCACATGCCAAAGAGTCTCAGCGCCCTGTCTTAGGCTGCGTCCCATCAACGCGCAAAGCTGAAATCAGAACTGAAATGTATGGGCTTGGCATCTCTACGTAAGGCAATTTGTCGCGATTCGTTGACCTCTGCCCGCTTTGCAACCCCTCTCTTCCCATTATTTTCATCTGCCACTTAGTCTATGTGGTGCTTGTATTACAGTGAAATTTAACCTAAGTCAAAATCACCTGTTTTGAACACTCCGTACACCATGTTGGTGGAGTAATCTTGTTCCTTGGCGGATGCGATACCTATCTCTCGGAGAGTACGTTGTGGGAAGCATACAGGTCTGCTCGGGCTCGGCGTCCGTGTCCCTTCTTCAACCCTCATCTAATCCTCAACAAGTCTCCAACTTTGATTTTTCAGATCCACTCGCATAGATGAAGTTATCAAAAGTCCTGTGTTCATTGGATAGTAGCATTGCCTACTACACGTAATACCATGTGATCAAAGTGATGATCAAGTGGCACAGCTACTTAGCTGGGTCTCATTACCAACTCAGTGACGTCCAACTAATACTACGTAATTTTCGTCTTGGTCACGTACAATCCGATGCAGTCAATGCCGGCAGGTAGCACAGCTCATATGAATGAATCGAAGAAATGGGTAAGACAGGGGAGGGAATGATGTTCGGTCCCTCTGACGCCGCCCAAGCAACAACTTGTCACCAAGACGGCAACAAAAATACTCGGGCAGCTCTTATGGTACCATATCTAAATTGAATCCTTCTCCGCGTCTCGAAATCGCAAGCAACACTAACAACGACACGATCGGAAGACCAGCAGAATGCCAGCCCCAGTTGTGCGGTTCTGAAGAGAATAGTGAGCTGCACTGTCTAATGGACGCGTTGAAGAGAGAAAAGGAAGAAAGGAAAGACGCTTTAGCAAAATTGATCAAGGATATGGTCAACATGTTGTGGGGTTCAAAAAGTGGTCCATGCGCCTAATTATATCATGTGACTTCGCAGCTGGACGTCGAGAGCGCCTTAAGTGTGGCTAGTGTGGCTAGAGATTTCCGATTTGCGACTGCTTTATTTCCACTGTAGCTTTGCGTGGCTTGGCACTCCCTCAGCTTCAAGCAATAACAAGAGGTAACAATAATCAATCAAGCGACGTGGGGTTTAAGTTGAAAAGGGTATCCAACAACAACTTATGTTATACCGTAACCACAACAAAGCAACATCAACCTATGTGAATAAATTCGATTTTACACTATACCTCGTAACCGTCTCAGTCGCATGAATACGTAGAGGCCAAGGTTGCGGTCTAGGCGAGGCGCCAATTGGCATCTGTCTATCTATCCATCTATACTTCCCCTATATTTTATAGTCGACCAACGCCGACCCGACAGCGTACGCGATGGCGTCGGCAGTGTTCTTCCTCGACCTGAAGGGCAAGGTACAGATCACCTCTTTATCCTCATAGCCATCGTGTTTATTTACCATGTCGTCTGCTGCTAATACGTAACTGGAGTAGACCCTCCTTGCTCGAAATTACCGTGGTGACATTCCCATGTCAGCGGTCGAAAAGTTCCCTGTTCTACTCAGTGAAGCCGAAGAAGAGTCGTCCGCCGTCCCGCCTTGTTTCTCCCATGAAGGGATTAACGTCGGTTCATCCCCGCCGCCCAAATAGTATGCGCATCTCACACTAACGGAATGTAGTATCTCTACATCCGACACAACAATCTCTACGTCCTCGCCTTAACAAAACGAAACACCAATGCCGCCGAGATCCTTTTATTCCTACATAAGATCGTCGAAGTCTTTACAGAGTACTTCAAGGCCCTCGAAGAAGAGTCTATCCGCGACAACTTCGTTATTATTTATGAATTACTCGACGAGATGATGGACTTCGGCTATCCTCAGACCACCGAGTCTAAGATCCTGCAAGAGTACATCACACAAGAGTCGCATAAACTAGAAGTACAGGCAAGACCGCCCATCGCGCTTACAAACGCCGTGTCGTGGCGGTCAGAGGGTATAAGGTATAGGAAGAACGAGGTGTTCTTGGACGTGGTCGAGAGTCTAAACCTCCTCGTATCCGCCAACGGCAGTGTACTACGGTCCGAGATTCTAGGCGCCATTAAGATGAAGTGCTATCTTTCCGGTATGCCTGAGCTACGATTAGGGTTAAACGATAAGGTCATGTTCGAGACGACGGGGAGGACGACGCGTGGTAAGGCCATCGAGATGGAGGATGTTAAATTCCACCAGTGCGTCCGATTATCGCGCTTTGAGAACGATAGGACCATCTCTTTCATCCCTCCTGACGGCGAGTTCGAGCTCATGAGTTACCGATTGAACACCCAGGTCAAGCCCCTAGTCTGGGTGGAATGCGTCGTCGAGAGCCACTCCGGCTCGCGAATTGAGTACATGTTGAAGGCTAGGGCTCAATTCAAGAGAAGAAGTACAGCTAATAATGTGGAGATCATCGTTCCCGTGCCCGACGACGCCGACTCGCCGCGTTTCCGGACCAACATTGGCAGTGTCCACTACGCCCCTGAGCAGAGCGCTATAGTCTGGAAGATCAAACAGTTCGGTGGTGGCAAGGAATTTCTTATGCGGGCGGAGCTAGGACTTCCTAGTGTAAGGGGAGATGATGAGCATGGAGGTGGCATGACTGGTGGATTTGGCGGGAGCATGGGTGGTGTCAATACGGGCAAGGGCGCAAAGAGGCCTATCCAGGTTAAGTTTGAGATACCGTATTTCACGACGAGTGGTATACAGGTTCGATACCTCAAAATTACGGAACCTAAGGTACGTCACCATATTATCCTGACACCGCAATGCAACTCTAGCTAACCTAACTTGTAATAGCTACAATACCCATCACTTCCCTGGGTCCGATACATAACACAGTCGGGAGATATCGCAGTGCGGCTGCCAGATGCCGTGTAAGATACAGGACATGGGAGTATAGATCAATAGGTTAATGAGAGAAGCATCTTGTTGAGGTGAATATGGACACTTGAGGTCTGAGTCTCGGTGATATTATATGATGGATCATAAGATCTACATCCCATGATAACTCTATTACTTGTGCAATCCTTGAGGCAGACAAAGAAGTACTCATGAGTGTGTGTTTGGATGGAGGATCCAACACCCCCATACCGGGTGTTTCTGGCTGCCTTGATCCTTGAAGTTGCCACGACCTAGTGCTCGTCACTTTTTCATAGAGAATGGCTAATCCGGTGCGCTTATTAAGTAATACGAGATTGGTTATTACAACTCTAAATATTCTGACTTCAGCTGGTGGATTGTTTCATTCTTAGTTGTTATGCTTGTAGTTTTGTGTTCAAAGTAAAAAAAAGGTCATGTTAGCTAAGTGATAAGATTTTTCTTACTCCTTATATATATCTCCTCCAGTGGCATTGACTCTTCCTAGACCTCATCTTGGTGATTCTAAGCGAACTTCTCATGCCTTTATTTTTTGGAAGGATATAGCCAGGTGAGGCATGGATTTCGACATACATATGAACAAGTTATTTTTAATTCTCATCACAGCGTGAACTTGTACAAGATTCATCATTTTCATAGAACGATAATATGATCTCCTAATACTACCTTAAACATTTCCACCTATAGATCATATCTCTAATCCCCCCAGCCTCTCACTCCTTCATGTCGTTCACATTTGCTCTCGATATTCATCTGTTAGTTGTGAATGTCACATTCCTCTCGCTATTCGTAGTTCGTATACCTACCCTTGTCTTTATAACCGTCTCATTTCAGCTGGCCTAGGACTTCTAGGTTTGTGAGAATTGATATGTAGCTATCTTCAGCGGGCCGTTTAGGGGTTTATGATTCATTCATCTCAACGGGACATGGATGAGTACATATTGACTCAAGTCCCAATGAAAGAGACTAGATGCTTGAATAGTTCATATGTTACTCCCCATATCTTGGCTCAAACTATTGTTGTAATCCCGCTCTCATTGTCGCCAACGTCATCGTTAACACCATCACTTGCTTCCCCCTCGTTTATGATGCAGTCCTCAAAATGCGCTTAATCAATACCCAAACCTATGAACTCATAGAGGTGTTCCACAACATACCCCCCTACGCTATTCTCTCACACACCTGGGGTAATGGAGAGGTAGCGTTCCAAGAGTACCTTCTTGCGACTGGCGCTGAGGCCAACAGGAATACTCATATAACACAGAAAGTGGGCTTTTCTAAGATTATGGGCGCATGCCGCCGTGCGCGAAATGACGGGTTGAAATTTCTCTGGTGCGATACGAATTGTATCGACAAGAAGAGTTCTGCCGAGCTAAGTGAGGCCATCAATAGCATGTATAGCTGGTACCAAAAATCGGCTGTCTGTTATGCATATCTGGCGGATGTTAGGGGTCTTAGAGACTTTCCAAAAAGTCGATGGTTTACCCGGGGTTGGACGCTTCAGGAACTTCTTGCCCCCAAGAACGTCATCTTCTTTAATGAAACCTGGGGTGTTATAGGCGATCGAGTTCATCTTGCGGGCGATATCTCGAAAATCACGCGGATTCATATTGGTGCACTGCGCGATCGGGATATGGTGTCGAAGTACTCCATTGCGCAAAGAATGTCGTGGGCCGCTGATAGACAGACCTCACGGCTTGAAGACACCGCTTATTGCTTATTGGGGGTATTTGGTGTGAACATGCCACTTCTGTATGGCGAGCAGGGACAGGCATTTATTCGCCTACAGCAGGAGATTATCAAGATCTCTCATGATCACAGTATCCTTGCTTGGGATCCCTATACCGATGATCAACAGCCTTGGAGTAGTGCTCTTGCCTCGTCGCCCGCTAACTTCCGTCTTTGCGGCTCGATTATCATGAAACGAGATCTGGCACGTCATTCCTACTCACTCACAAACTTGGGACTCTCCCTAAGAGTCCCGGCTATAGAAACTAAAACACCCCGTATCAGTTTGATTGGTCTGAACTGCGTTTACGAGCTTCGTAGCCACCCTAACAATAGCACAAGCTCATCTGGCTCTGGTCCGCGGCGTTCTTTCCAAATATGGCTTCGTGTGCGACAAACTGGTCGGGCAATGTACGACAGATGTACCGCAGCTACTTCCAAAATCCACCTTGAGGAATCATACCCCCTCGGCTATACGCCTATGCTCCTAGATATTTATCTTGACATAAACCTTGCTCATTTTCCAAAGCCAACTACACTAATCTTAGGGTCCATCGGAAGACCAATGGAGAAATCATCTTCGGGTTTTCGAGTCACTATAAGTGCAGGTCAGATGAATCCTAGATCACATATCTTCTCATCGATATCTACACTCTCTGATTTTTGCGTTGTTTCGATTAGGCCACGGGGTTTCCTAACAATTTCCCATGAGTTAGTTTCTAGTGAGAGATTTAGTACGATCCTATCGACCACATGGGATGGATCTGGACAGCCGTCTCTTCCTACATTCACTACATTCAAGGACTTAAACATGCGCAAAATATATGCTATGTACCTTGAAAAGACTTGGGATGAGCTTTTCGAGAAAGGTATTGCAGCGCCGGCCGACGATATCTTATCTCTCACTGAAAAAGTTAGAGTACTTCATGAGAGGCTCCGAGCTGCTCATGGAAGTATCTCAGAAGACAAACCAGATCGCCAACCTTTAGTTCTTGTGTCTGACCAGATTCTACACAATCTCCACGGCGAAAAAGAAGTCATTGTTGATGTAGTACTAAGAGATTGTGCTGAGGGAGTCAATATTGGTCGTTGAGTGCGAGTTAACATGCTATGAGCAGAAATTTTCGTTATGAAGCTGGCTAATTTCCCTCTGACTATTGGCACTCTAGAATATTTAGATCTAGCATCCCCTGCTGTCTCCCGCTATATCTAGAAGCTAACTAGCCTGAATGTAAAACGGCCTATCCTCTATTCTTTCTTTCTGATTTCTTCAATGTCCTCGAGAATGGAAATGATTAATCGAGCATCATTTCCCACGTTACCAATATTTTCAACATAATGTGCTAGCTCTGGAGTTTCCCTAACACAATGCACTAGCGAGACCTTTTTGGTCTGCCTATGTTGATATTGCCAAAGTTCGCTGATGTCGAAAGTTTTTACTGTGTATGGAACGGTCCAGTAGCCTCTCAAAACTTTCAACGAGGCTTCGATCTCGTGTCCGATAATATAGATTGTTCTCTTTTCTCTCGTTAAGAACTTAAACTCGTCGCTGAGAAATGTACATATTTCGGCCTCGCTGATAACCCGAGCCTCTCCGAAAATAAAATCTTTGTTCCTATATCTTTGGACATATTCATCGGATGCATCAGGATCCTTGACTTTCCAGTACATGGAATGCACCCCAGCAACGCCATCTGGACACCAGATAGATAAACCGATGTCGGTAATTTTAGAACTATCTGCATCTGACGGAAGGATAGCGAGTGCGACAAAGACAATAGACGATGAGTGGACGCCAAGCCAGACATCGAACAAGGATTTGACTTCATTCGTTTTGCTGTTAGATTTTAACGGACCCGCCGGCAGTATTCTAACATTATGAAGAAGTACCCAGATTTTGTCAATGATATATGAGACAAGATTCCCATGGAACCACGAACTGAGATAATGAAAGATATAGTTGCCAGGTTGTTGCGGCTTGATGGTGGGGCTCGATTCCATTCTACAATATAACTTTGATGTGGAAGCTACCGCGCTCTGAGAAAGTGAAGCTAGGGTAGATGTGGTTGTGCTTACTTTAGATTATTCCGATGGCTCTCGACTGTTTTCCTAATCAAAACCTTTGTTTGTCACCTGGGCTGAAAGCGGATCCGGGAGGAAAAGAAAACTAAGTACTACTACTAAATACCTACTTTAGTAGGAACATTGAATTGCTTGACTTCTTGTCCTTGTCTAGGTAGTGTGTAATTTAGGAACCATTTGTTTGATAACTACTGGAAAATGCAAGTATGAGTAATAATTTTTCAGTAGTATTTATGCATGTTCCTACCTATAACCTCTGTCAATATGCGTTCGTTAGTGCCCTGTGGTAGCAGCCCTATATAGGTACATGTTTCCCCGGACTCGTGAACCCCCACGCTAGTCCCCACTAGGAAAACCCCCGCGCGTGCGGGTTCAATGGGAAAAACTCGTCAATCGAGTCCCTCAAAATACTCGTCGGACCCCCATCAAACTCGTCCCTGGCCGCTTTAGCTTTCATCCCCCAACATACCGACACAAAGAACGCGTTCGGGTCATCCGATACATGCCAAAAGCGGGTGACTTGGCGATGTCGCTGATCAATGGCGTCGCAGCAGCAGCAGCAGCAGCAACCGCTGGGTCTAGGCGGCCTGAGCCCTCTGGGTTACAAGCGTGCGAGCCGGAAA
>JAPESX010000902.1:0-13143 GCA_029590615.1 Nemania bipapillata
ATTAACAATAGGCAAAACTAATTAAATTCTTGATCTACGGGAACTATTCTACCTAGTTGAAGCAAGACCTTGAACCATAGAGTAGATAAATGTATAGAAGATAAATCAACATAAATTAACTAGACTACGGCAAGCTAGTACAAGCTCTAAGGGCCTACACACCTACACTTCTATAATATTCAATGTATGCATAATTATTATCCAATCTCCATCTAGTTAAGTTGATAAGGCTCGCCTTTAAACGCTTCAGTCCGATCAATGGCCCTTTCCCCTATTCAACAAGTCTCTAGAGGGCAGTATCCATATGTGTGCACATTTTATTTTTATACGCTGTAAAACNTTTTCCTATTCACCTATAGAATTTAGGAGGCCATCAATCTAGAAGCGGAGATGGCTCGAACTACCAGAATTACCTACTCTACCAAGAAGTCTCGCAAGTGCTGCATGTACTTCTCACGCTGGTCAACGTGCGCAAAATGAGCGGCGCCATCTAGTGTAATCCATTTGACCTTTTCAATATGGTCAAAGAAAGGTCGCATTGACACATCTTGTGCCTCATCCTCTGACCCGTTTAATAGCAGTGTGGGAGCCTTAATTTTCCCTAATTCTGGAATACAAGTCCAGTCACGGAGTGAACCAGAGACGTAAAGTTCGCTAGGACCGTACCTAGGTTATTGAATAATTGTTAGTCATCAATGGCCCGCAATTTCTAGGACTGTCTTTTGCGACACGACCCAATATCTCTTATTGAATGGAATTAGCTCACATAGTTCCGTAAGTAGTTGGATCTTTGGCGAACCAGTTGAGTGCCGCCTGGACCTCTTCGGATGGCCATGGTCGGGCAAGACTTAGGTGCCTCTTATAGAATACTTCAACAGCGGCTTCGTATTCTGGGCTTTCAAAGTCCAGTACTTCCTCAGCATGATCAAGTACTTTCTGGACATCTTGAGGTAGTTTTTTTTCTTAGGGCAGTGATCCCAACTCGCCAGACATCCATACTAGCCAAACTGCTTGCAATAACGAAACGGTGGAGGTTGCGGTTGCTAGCATCGGGTCTCGCGGCCCAGACGGCTGTGAACATACCTCCCCACGAATGGCCGTAAACGTTTATGGGGCGCCCGTCGAGCCCGAGGTGTGTTAAGAGATTTCGGAGTTCGTCGATAAAGAGATCCGGAGACCAGAAAGACTCGTCCCCGGCTTTGTCTGCTAGATGGGTTGAACGCCCGTTCCCGATCTGATCATAGAACACAAGAGGCATCGAAGGTGCAAGATCGGTAAGTGGGAGCAAATACTCGTGACATGCTCCAGGTCCTCCATGCACGACAATCAAGGGGATCTTGTCAGATTTAAGATCACCAACAATCTTATACCATGTCTCGCATGGTGAAGAAATGCCGGGGACGATGAATTGCGCGACTCCCTCAATAGCCATGATGCCTAGGCCCTAGATCGGTAGCTGGACTTAAAATGTGAAGTTTGTAATAACAGACTGAAAATCACAGCGGTGAGCAACACCCTGTACCTAAAGAAGCTAGGAATTGACGTTGCAGAACGAACCGAGTAGGTATCTGGATAGATTGTGTAGTTGGTATGGCATCCGCCTTGAGGGGTGGGTATCTATCCTTGTTAGCAAGCGCCCCCCTCGCACCGGGTCCGCTATAATTTTAGCGTATTCAGTGACAAAGGCTGCTAACAGCTATAGGGCACCGTAACTTCTTAGTTGAACTTGAATTGGCACTACAAGTTCGATGCTTTACTAGGTATATATTCCTGAGTATTCTAGTCCAGACTTTGCCTTCTCTTATCTAGGCATAAACCTATTTTTATTATAATAGGTTACAAGATAGTGTAAGAGGTATGGGGTCTCAAATACTATGACATCATGTAGTCCCGACAATATGGAACTGACCTGCTTGTAAAAGGATTATTGGAGGGTACAAGTCACATGGACCAAATATCGCCTGTAAGAAGGATAACTACTATATCACGTAGTAAGGCTATATCAACGTCTGCGCCATCGAAATATGTCGAATATTTTGTCCAAGACCCAAACGTTGTACGATAATCAACCGACAACTGGTTATATGACCAAGATTGCCCATCGCTAATAATAGCCCAACAGGGTCAAGAAGTAAATGGTCGAGCAAGACAATATAAGGCTTTAAATCTTTTGAATTCGAGAAGAAATCTGTTTTATGTGTTGGATAGCGGCCTCATGTGTAAGATCATCAAGCTGGCGAATCGTGTGATTATCCAATTTTAAGGAAGCGCGTAGCTTTCTAATAGGACGCGATGATCCCAACTTACTCGTTTAATACGGGTAGAGTTAACGCTCACTATCTCACTCGATGATTTGTCTCCTAGCCAGTTTACATAGACACTCTCCTGACACTGCAAGTCACATCAGCAAGCTTTGGACTATAGTATCGTAATATGTGTTCTGGTCTGATTTTAGCCTTATTACTATAGTCAATAAAAGAGACTCTTCTTATTTCACGGTATAATGAAGCATCTCTACTAATCCGTATAGATCGGAGGAGTGCTAGGGAGCACGCGAGAGGGACTCAAGGATCCTAGGGATCTATATAAAGGGGTGTAGGCACTCCTCACTTGTATTGACTAGATCTCTATACTTAGACTCAATATATTTAGTGATCCCGCTACGTATGAAGCACTTGGCTACCTACCATACAAGATTAGCTCTAGCCCTCCGTGAGAGCAGTTTTGGCCATTGCCCCCATCTCTTTATCCTGGTCTTCGCTCTGATACTCAGCATAGTCCCCCATCCCGGCCCTTGTTTTCCTGTATAGGTATAGGAGACTTGGGTGTGGAATTAATTCGCTGATCTCGAGGATCTGAATGAAAAAAAGCAAAATAGGTAAAACCTCGATCTTTATGGTACCGGTCAATCAAATGGGACAAGAACGGGGCGCCGACAAGCACGGCATTGAATGGCGTGTTTAGAGTATCTGGGGGGATGGAAGGCCGAGCATGAAATGCCTTTGTGAGAGCCGGCACTTGCCCGGTCATTGCGAAAGCTAGGTTTTCCTCTGACCAGAACGAGAAAACAGACCTACCATGCCAGCGTTGATAATCATCAACCATTTTAGTGAAGAGGTTGTACCGTCGCAGAACTGTCTTGAAGGGCGTTGCGAGGATGTGTGGGGGTAGGACGGATGGTGGGCGCGGGCGAAAAAGGAACGATGCAATAGCGGTGAGATCATAGGGCATACTGTCAGAGAAATGAAGAGGATCTGGCATCCTGACTGAATTGAAGCTTTCTCTGCTTGATCTTGTAATCCAATTTTTGACGAATGTAGGCCAGGAGCTCAAAGAGCTCTCTGTGTATTGTGGTTTAGGGGGCCGCATAGGGTCAGTTGATGAATATGATGTGGGATAATCGAGAGACCCCTCTCTATTCGAAATCTGAGAACTTCGATGTATGGGATTATTGTGATTGTAGTTCCCGACCTCAGAGACGATATGGTTGCTCGTGTGCATCTCGGAACTCGGACTAGGTACTTGAGGATTCCTGAGAGATGGAGCTAGGCGGGTTGGCTCGCTGTCTCTTTCACTTTCACGCTTCCTCTTTTGCGCTCCTAAAGTAGCGTCTGGCATTGGGGTGGAAAGCTTCTGCATTGTAGTTGTGTCTTGGTTGCCGGAGCGAACTAGCGTGATGTGATAACGAGAATAAATCACAAGGAACGTAGTCTTCGAGAGAAGTTAACAGCTTAACTAGTCGGGAACCTAATACCGGCGTAGCCCTAGTTGACCCTTGAGTAATAGGAGCTGCTGTCAATTCAAGTTATCCTTACACGAGTAATATATATCTATATCGAGTCTGATTACAGACCATATGATACTCACCAAAACAAAGAAAGACAATTCATTTGTAACAGCTAAAGAAGCTATATTGAATCACCAACTTCATCTTGCGAAATAGACAAAGAAAATGATTCAAATTATTGTTTTCTAATATGAGTTGGAATTAGCGACGCTGTCTTTTAAGTTCTACTAATTTTTTTTGGACAAACTTTGTAGGCGTACTTTTGTTATAACAAGTCACATATGCAGCTCTGCCGGAGCTCGCAATGGCCTGCAACACGGTATGCCCCCTATGTGGCAAGCAGTGAGCTTTTATTACGTGTGTTTATATATTACAACTTTTGACTTTTTTTGAGCGGCTGTTATAGAATATTATACTATTACTCGTAAAATCCTGTAACTTCGCGACATCCGCTACTTAATCATTTCCGAGTTAGGATATTACTGACAGCAACGGACAAAGCATAGCCACAACCCACAGTTATTACCAACCTAGGAGCATGGGAGGACGCTTATGNAGACGGCAAACCCCCCTCCCCAGAACNAAAAAACGTCATCCTTGTATATAGGTAGGGTAACGACCGGAGTGGAGGTCCTCCGCGCAACAACGGTAATCTATCACTTATACCAAATTTGGGAAGCCTAACAAAATTATTCAAGTTACATGATAAAAACAACAATTGAACTTATATGGCTGCAGCTCAGTTTGGAGGTATAATATATCCACATATTTTGCTTGATACTATAGTATACATATGTAAATCCGCCCCCATTCCGCCCCCATTCCGCCCGCTATAAAAGCTAGTAGGAGCGGAGGAGTTTAAACTCATAGGGAAGGGGGAGAAGGAGGGGCCGGGGGACGGAGATCCCTGCGTATAATATATGACTAAGGCCGCTTAATGTTCTAGAACACTGAGCCGATAACAGGTAGCATGGACGGTGGTAATATAATTGGTAGAGAAGATAACAGATGTTACCTGTTATTCCTTCTGACTAGTGTTGCGGTGATGCGACTTAGATCAATGTTTATATTGATTGCCCCAGCGCGTTAGCAGTAATCATAGATCCTTGTTGTTGCGCAGAGGTTGTTAAAATCTCCTCTCCGAAAATCAAAGGGTGCCCATCTTCGTTTAGCCCCCTTTCCTCTTTTAACGGTTTTCTTGTGAAACCTGAAGATAATCTCTTCTGACCTTTCTAAGCTTGGTCATAAGGCAGGATTTAACTAAAGTATATTAGACTGCTTAATGTTGTAAAGCATACCGAGACGACTGAAGTTACTATGCTTTCAGTTCACTTGATACCAAATTTATTTTGACGTATTGCTGCTTATAGCGGTGCAGCATTTCACATGAAGTGTTTGTAAAGGACGGGGTAGTTCCACGTGTTAGAAGTATCTATATTAAGACATGATAGATTAGGAAAGTTTCTTATATTGTGCAGATAGTGGCTAATCCTTAAATGTGACAGTAGCCTGCTAGAACTATCTAGTGCTACCTTGTCTTCCTCGTTCCAACGGTATTAATATTACGGCGTATCTGACTTGGTGTACCGATAACGTTACATAGGACTACCCTTACTATTTTTTTATACTCCGTTGCTTGGAATGCCTGCGAAGGTCTATTGTAGATACACTTTCGCGGGAAACTCTCATCACCACAGAACATAGTTATGCTAGAGAGCGGCAGTAATCTAAGGTGATAATATTGATACTGTGCAATGCCTACGCCCTTCATGGCGGGGTCCTTGATACACCCTGTCTCCTATCTCCGCACACAACTCGTTGCAACTGCGGTCATCAATATATACGCTGCAATGCTACGCTCCTACAATAGTACGCAATTCGATCGGAGGGGATTGGGGGCTATTACTAGCTGCTGTGTTTGGATGATAGTGATCAACCTATATCTATAAGTATGTAATTGATTGCCCTGTATTGATCTCTACTCAATATTGCATGCAACTGCACATCACAATTCAACACATCTAGCCAACTTGTTGGAAACCCCAAACTAGACGAAGTGCACCCAAAATGCCACGCGAGATTGATACCCTTTCAACCCCAGCACACGTAAAGCCGAAGAGGTTGATCGTCTTAAGTGCACCAAGGTTAGTAGGCCGCTTCCATGTCGTTATTGCTTACGTGTAGTAACTATCTAACTTGTTGTATAGAACTGGCACCTATGGCCTCTACCTGGCACTGAAACACCTTGGATATAAGCCATATCATATGCAAGAGGTAGTGACTGCTGGTCGTCCTGCGGTTAGGATCATGATAGACGGTATGAAGGCTGAGTTGTTCCACGAAGGAACACCTTGTAAGTGAATACGCCATCTCCGAATTCTCCGCATAGCACGTTGATGAGTGTAAATCGATGTGGGATTGTAGACAGTAGGGAGGAGTTCGACAAGTGGCTCGCAGATTATGATGTAAGACACTTCACGATAGAGCAGAAACCAAGAAGCCTCGTTAACAATAGCAAGTCCATGATAGAAATGCCCTTCTTTATGCTTCAGTCTACTCTGAAAGCCTATCCGGATGCTTCATTCCTCTTGACTGAGAGGGATTCCGAGAAATGGGCTAAGTCCTTTCTGAACACGGCCGGGGCGACTATCGCAAGCCTGAATCGGTTTCCAATGTCGATTCTTAGACGCTTCGATAGTTTTGCGTCCGAATTTTATGTCCTCGGCAGCGGAATTGTTAACTATCACACGAATGGTTTCGGTGTATCAGACAAAGGCCGTCAAGCTCTCATCGAGAATTACAAGACGTAGTAAGTTGTATTTAGCCAGCATTGATCTTTTGCATAGGTTAAACGAAGACCAGCATCGCCGAGGTGAAGCGACTCGTGCCTCCAGAGCAGCTTCAGGTATTCAACTTGGAAGATGGGTTCGGGGTGAGTTCCATACAGATGTAACTCCGTACTTACTTTCATGTTTAGCAGCAAAAGTCACATCCGGGACATTGAATAAATATCAGTGACAAAGATAGCTAATTAGCGTCATACTATTCAACTTCGTGAGTAAGTGCTGACTATAGAACGGCAGTGGAATGAATTGTGCCCATATTTAGGCACACCAATCCCAGATATCCCGTGGCCGAGCATGAACAAGGCGGATGAGTTCCACACCCATCAGAAGCCTAGAATTCAATCGACTCTCAGGAAAGG
Source organism: Nemania bipapillata (assembly GCA_029590615.1). Classification (NCBI taxonomy): domain Eukaryota; kingdom Fungi; phylum Ascomycota; class Sordariomycetes; order Xylariales; family Xylariaceae; genus Nemania; species Nemania bipapillata. The sequence continues at coordinate 6,993 of JAPESX010000902.1, forward strand.
GGTGGCGGGCATGGCCACTATCACCGCTATTGTAGCCGTTAGTATATGGTATGGTAGAGGGAGCCTCTTGCCTTTGCTAAGATAATGGCGCTACCGCAGATTGAGTTTTCATTATGCATGGGATGAGTTAATGCTAGATGGCACTGGAGGGTTCGACTCCAAACTGGGATGACTCAAGGCGCCAGCGATAGCCATTAATTCTTAACTCTGAAGCCTCCATGTCATCTTCATTTTCACTCGCAGCTCTCAGATGTAGAATGTGCTAGCTTTCTAACGGATAACGATGTCGCCTTATTGAGCAGCAAGTAGTCTAGACATTTGCAAGAGAAAAACAATCGCGTTGTAATACCTATGGAAAATTAGCCTCCTAGCGTCACTAGAAATGGGATAGTAGGACTGTACTTGAGATGCAGAAGCCCTAGAATTACTGCTGTATTTCACGAGCGACATAATGATGTCGCGGAATTCCACTTCCACATCAGCTAACCACTCCTCCCACTTTCTCCCTTCAAAGGTCTGATACATCTCAAAGGGTGGTGTCTTGAAAGCTGTGGCCTCTGGCCACGATTCAGGAGTTGGACTCCCCATATTCTTGAAAATACTCAATATTAGACCGAGCTGGTTGCCGTCTTCGTAAGCAGGCCGCGATTCAAAGAGGGGCTGTAGTGATGTGCGGCAACACTCCGCGAGCATAACACCAACCGCCCACATATCGACAGCCGTGCTGTAGGATCTATCCCCGAATAACGCCTCTGGTGAACGATATGGGCCCGTGCCAATATCTAAGACTTTCTGGTCTGCAGGCTCTATGTAGCTTGAGAGCTCAGGATGCCAAGCCGTGCCAAAGTCAGAAAGGTAAGCGGGGCCGTCAGGTGTCTCAAGGAGGACCGCGGAAGGCTTAATGTCCCTATGTATAATTCCTTGACTGTGCAAAGATCGGAGAGCAATAAAAAGATCCTTGAAGTGTTTTATGATGCGGTTCCTAGGAATGGAGCCATTCGAGATGAGACCCTCTAAACTGAATGGCATATATGGGAAGACAAGGACAAAGCGTTGCTCTCGGTCTCTAAAAGTATCAAGCAGCGGAATGCATGGCTTCTCTAGTAGCCTCAGGATTTTGGCCTCGCGAAACGGGTCATGGGGCTCGATATTTCGAGTCTGTACGATAACTTTCAAGGCTACTGCTTTGGACCTGTAGACCTCAGCAGTCACTCCGTCGCCAATGTATTTACAATTTTGGTAGGGCCCAATGGTGATTCCTGGAGAGTCTGGCACTTCGGCTACAGTATGAAGTGCATCTATCTGATTGAGTGAACTGGCTGGATTTGGTGGGGGTTCAATCCGACATGATGTTTCATAGCGTTCCTACCCTAGAGTTAATGCAAGTAGGATACCTGATGCGAGGGGATGCTAAGTGAAGACTCAACCGCTCTGGCGAGTGTATGACAAACAAAAAAGAAGGCGTATTCTGGAAGAATCTGAGCAGACTTACCCGCGATGAAGATGTCTTATATGCTTCATTTTCAATAGAAAATGCCTCCTTCTGTGCATTGGCAGCAACAATGCCAATCTCTACTAGTGCATCTTTTCTAGAGTATATAATGAGTAATGTATGATGATGGGCAGGGAGAGACTATATAGACGGACATGGCTTGTATGTTATCGTAGCGATCGCTTGAGCTCAGCGACTCCCTCCAGTCTGAGGGAGGATTCATATTCAATTTTTAAAGACGTATTTCTAGAAAGACATAAATTAATATCCAGGATGCCTTATCGGCATCTGAGAGCAAGTGATAAAGAGCCGCTTGTGTCAGGGGTTGGTGTAATTGATGCACAGGCACTACTGATGTACAAGCACACAAGTATAGATGATGTTACATGTATACGCAAGCATGCTGTCGGACTGTTGGGGTCATATCCCAGTTGCTGTCAGCCGGCCTATCCCTGCAGGTCGACGATACCTCTTTAAAACATACTAATCCAGAAGCGGCAAGATATTGGTCCCTTCGGTTGTCCTAAGCCATAACAGGAAAGCTCATGAACGGTAGGCTTCTAGCGCGACAGCTGTGGAGCGGTTGGCTGGGCTCTCTAACTGACCTCATAAATGCTATGCCCGATTCTTACAGGATCCCAGCCATCAAGCTTCCCCAGAGCTCACAGCATTTTCGTACAACCACGATACCCAGCCCGATGTATCTCTAATCAACAGGTGCATACATATAGCCAGACCCCTTATCCCTCATGTCCAATTACATATTGCATCCTGCATTCTCCATGTCCGAATAATTCTTTTGCCTTGCTAACCGTTGAATGACGAATGCTGAATACTGAATGCTGAATGCGCCTTTCGCCCTTGTCTTGCGCTTTATATATACCTATACCTTTTACATGTCTGCACTTCACCCCTCCTTGACATCAGCGACAGCAACGTCTGCGTGATTGATCGCACTTGATTTTGGTCATCATGGAGGCTCTTTCGAGAGCCGAGTATCCTGCTATGCTGGTACGCTCCCCCAACCACGCAGCGCCCTAGGCACAATGCTAACTTGGTCTTGTTCTATCCAGGATTGCCTCCAGCCTGGCCAAGCCGTCGTTGTTCTCACCGACCGAGTGAAGCGCGTAACAAAGCTCAACAATGAAATCGCAGATTGGCTACAGGTACCATCCAAGACCCTGACGCTGCCGAAAAGAGGGATGGTTGAGGCTGATCTATCTCTAGGAACGACGGCGAGTCGAGGAACAATACGCCCAAGGCCTGCGAAGATTAACCCAATTCCGGGTCCCCAACGCGCAATCAGAGCTCGGGTAAGTCGAATAGAGTTTTAAGAACTAGGCCACTGGTGGAGAAGAGGTTGGCTGACAATACCCAAGGAGCTTCCAGGCGCAATGGGACAAGCTTCTCCAGTCCGTTGATTCCGTCGCGACGTCACACCACACATTCGCTGCGCACATCGAAAAAGAGGTAGAGACTCCCCTCCGAATGTTCGAGTCTAAGAAAGAAATGCAAAATCTCCAAACGATACAGGGGAACCTTCAAAAAGTAGCTAGGGAACTAGAAGAGGCGCAGGAGAAGTCGGATAAACTGACCAAGAAAGGCGGCAAGGCTAGTGCTCAGAAGGTCGACATGGCTGCAAATAAGCTCGAGTCTGCTACCAACCAATGGCAGTCACAGGCTCCTTTCGTCTTCGAAAGCCTTCAAGCCTTGGATGAAAGTCGCATGAACCAACTGCGCGATTGCTTAACTCAGTACGGCACCTTTGAGGGCGAACAAGCGCAGAAGCTCCAGGCCGACACCGAAACCGTGCTGAACAGCCTACTTGATTACAATACTGCCAATGAGATCCAGCACTTTACGTCGAAAGTGACCGCCGGGCGACCGAAGCTAGAGAAGCGAGGAACCAATACGCGACAGTCATCGAGTACTGGCGCCCCGAACACATCGGGCCCGGCACAGCAAAACCTCAACGTACTGACGGAGGACGACCGCAGTGACTATTCAGGACCAAAGGAAGGACCACCCGAGAATAAGTTGCGAAGTCGCATTGGCACCATGCTTGGGCGGCGACGTCAGAGCATCCACGGGGGGTTTGGCCAATTATCCCCAGCGAAAAGCCCCTTTGGGAGAAACACCAGGAGCAGCCATGGCTTATCTCCAAGAGCATCGTCAAGTAACCTAGGCGATTCAACTAACCGACTAGGTGCTCTGGCAGAAGACCCCGATGCTTCAACCAATGAGCCTTTTGGTACTCCCGAGACTAGAGAGAAGGTTAGCCACGACGGCACCAATGGCGTCGGAAGAGTTAACTCGACCGATGTGGTCCGGCCGGCAACGGGGACAACCGCTACGTCTCAAGTTAATGGGTCAACTGGTGCACTGGATGTATCGGATGTGCCGCCTCCTCCGGGACCTCCGCCGTCCCAGAGAGAACCAGAGAAAGATGCGGAAGGGTTTAGCGTACCGACATATTCGCACGATCCAATATCACAAGCTCAGCAGGAGGCAGCGGCTTCTCAAGAAACTGAGCATGCATTCAAACTTAATATCCAAAAAGAGCCTGTCGCTGAGGAGGATGAGGAGGCTAAGAAGGCAGCCTTGTCAAACGTTGCTCATAGCCTGTCAGCAATGGGAGGACAGGCGCGGAGAATGGGCACCGTTAGGGGCCGCAGAGATGTGCGCAACACAATCTATATGCCCGGCCCCGTCTCCGAGAACTCCGCTAGCTCTGCCGTGACACCCCCTATCCCAACCATATTTTCTAGAGCTACGGGCCTATCAACCTTAACTTCTGAAACCAGTGTCGCTGGAACATCAGATACCCAGTCTGTTCGATCCTCTAACTCTCTGAGCAGCGTTGTTCAAGCGAAACACCCCGATATGCATCAGCCAGGCCTTAATTCGTCTCTGATGGAAACCGTATCAGCTACTTTTGAGGGCGGTGCAGTCAAGTCTGTAAAGGTCAATGGCGAAATTGCCCTGTCTTTCAATGCTGGTGATGATCCAAGCCCACCATGTAAGTCTTGGATTATACGTCCATTATCATAGTAGAATACTTTCATTAACCACAGCGTAGCGCACCTAACCATCCGAGTTAATAATTTCTCTTCTCTGGATTCTATCGGGCCCAATCGGATTTTTGTCACTAATAGCCCTGATCATCCCGATCAGTTCACTCTCGACACCTCCCATCTCCGGAATACCCACATTGGATTCTCTTACAAGCTGCATGTCGATACGAACGCGCCGCCTAGTGAGCACGTTCCTATCTTGCTCCACCCTACGTGGAAATCGCAAGGTGACAAACTTGGCCTTTTGTTACTATACAAACCAAATCCTTCATTCAGTTTTGCGGCCCACAGCTCCCCTGTGCAACTTCATAATCTTATCATCTTCGCAACTTATGAGGGTCGAGCGTCGGGTGCTCAAACTAAACCTGCTGGAACTCACTTGAAGGATAAGCATTTAGTATACTGGCGCCTCGGTGACGTGACATTATCCCCGGATGCAGACTGGCAGAAAATTGTATGCCGGGTCGTAGGAGAGCAGGGTGCCGAACCGAAACCCGGTAGTATTGAGGCACGATGGGATTTTACTCCGCCTATGGATTTTGAGTCTAGTCAGTTGATATCCCTTTCTAGACTGGACGAAGGCAAAGGTAAAGAGGTCGAAATCACTGATGACGACCCATTCGCGGATGCTGCATCGTCTGCCGCCGAAGGGAAATGGGTTGATGTCCCTGCGGTGCGAAAGCTGCTAAGTGGGAGGTACGAATCGGGACCAACCCCTTGATTGGGATTACACGTAGGATAAAGGGGGTAAAGGGAGGCAATTGTAAAGTTGGCCAGAGTGTACTTGATATCCGGTTTTCAAAGCATTCTAGGGAGAATCATTTTCCTTTTCTCGTGGTTGATTACCTACAACGCACTCGTTGTCGCATTTCTCTTTTCAAAACGCCGGCTTTCCCTATGTAAGCGACCTACTTACTTCCCTTACTCGTTGTCATTTATTTGTTCTCACATCTTCCACAACCATCATCGTACATAGTCTCGGCAATTTGATCGTACCTCCTGTCTTACTATTGATAACTGCGAGATTGAATTGGTCGGGATTTAGTTTTGAAAAGTTAGCGCTCAGTTGGTTGTTGTTGGCCCTCTGAGGCGGACATGCGGAGAACTGCTCTGTATCCATAGATTTGGTTATTATTCATATCACTCGCTGCTGTTTCTTCTAGCGAAGACATTATAATACTACCACATATACAGTACAGATCTTTAGGGCCACTAGCATTCAAGTAGGAAGAGTCCAAACCATGATCTTCATATCAATATTTCAAAATCTTGTTTGTACCGAGCTATCCATGAGGTATCGACCATAATAGTTATTATTCCCAGCCAGTCGTGGTATAGAGTGAAAACAAGCAGGTCAACTGTCCGCATGCTGCCAATTCAAACGCCAATCTACGCAGCCCTCACGTGAGCCCAAATTCTGCCATCGCGGAGCAACCAGGAAAGGCAGACTATTCTATTCATCCCATCTATCCGTCTAATGCGCCGTCGCTGGCGTGCTGCGCCTCCTCGTAGAACTCGAGGGTCAGGGCGGCGAGGAAGCCGGGTATGCAGCCCTTCTCGCGGACCCAGAACTGGATCTGGTCGG
>JAPESX010000903.1:0-13134 GCA_029590615.1 Nemania bipapillata
CGAAGAAGATCAGCCCGATGTCCGACTCCTCGAGTCTGAACGGCCGCGGCGCGAAGAGCAGGGAGAGGGAGCTAGTGAAGCTCCAGAGGCTAACGTGAGGGAGGAGTGTTAGGATGAAAAGCACTATTATCGACGGCGCGACTGCGGCTCTAGGCGCCTGCATGAGGAGTGCTCGATCTACTATCAGCACCCTGTAAGGCTGGAATTTGACATTTCGAAGGTATTGCAGCACTGCATCCTTGGAAAGCGTGATTCTCGGCAGCCGCGACTGGGATCGGGTTAATATCGGGAACATGTCATTCGCGTCGAAGCTTGAACGCGTATAGGCCGTCTCAGGGGCGCCCAGAACAAGCAAGGGCATCAGGACGACTAAAAAAAGTCGTGAAGATCTCGAATTGCGTTGCGAATCCTCGAGAGCCCATCGAGGCGGCACCGCCGATGACGGGTGCGCCCCATGTCGTGCCAACCGACACGGTGTGATATAGCAGGATCTTGGTCTGCCGTTCATGTTCCTAGAGGGTTAATAGTCAGTTACGATGCGCCTGGAAAAATAGAAGCCCGGGTAAAAGGGGGGAGATCGGGTCATACAAAAAAAGTGTCTAAGATCGACCCCAGTACCAGGGTGTCGAAGGCGCCCCAACCCAACCCTTGGAATATCCTCGCGGCCATGTTCTGCGAGTATATTCCCCTGGTATTAATATTCCACGCGGAGCCAATGAACATCAGCGCCGTCGAAACAAGGTAAACCGGCCGCTTGCCCCATATCCTTGCTATTATCGTGCTCGTCATTCCTGAGAAGGCCGAGACTATTAGTGGTACAGCCGTCAGGGCGACTGCGGATGTGTTGTCAACGCCTTCTCCTCTTGCAATGACACCATGTACGCTCATGAACGCAGTTTTCATTGCACCAACAACGGCTACCATGGATAATAACACCATAAAGTTGAGGTTTTTCTTCCATAACGGCCAGTTCTATATGTCTAGTCAGCACACAAATCAAAGCCATACTCCAATGGAAATTATGTTCATACCAATGGATCATGAGGGTCCTCGCTAGGCTGGGGCGATAATTCCACCGTGGCATATTTACCAACGCCATATTTGAGATTGCGTTTCGGATCTATGCTCGTAAATGACAGTCTCCTCGTAGAAGCGGTTGCCGGCCGTTGTTCGCCTGCCGATGGCGGCCTAAGAGAGTTCGTCGCTGATATCCCAAATGGCAGTGGTAGCCCTTTATCCGGTCCTCCACGTGCTGGTGACAGGGTTTTAGGTTCAGGCCCTGTTGATGTCGTATCTTTACTTTTATTTTTATTCTCTAGAGCAATGGCCTCGGCAGCATCTCTTTCTATCTCTGCCATCGGCGGTAGTGGCGGTAGCGTTTTCCGGAATCCATGGCTTGATTTGGGAGGTACTGGAAAGCTCTTTTCAATCTGCGATATGTCGATCGTCGACTGCTCTGATTCCGGCCTTGTGCTCATGACTTTTAACTGCTTGCCTCCTTCTCGGGTCTCTCCTTAACTTATACGGTTGAATAATAATCACACGACACCCCAATTAAATTACAGATGACAGCTAGAAAAATGTCGCGTGTGCTAGGCGTAATAGAAGAGGAATATCAAAATCGTGGTATGAAATCGTGGGGGTGAAAGGCAACCAGGCCGCGAAGATCAACTTCGAAGAAGCGAAAGCGGTGATGATTGAAAGGTAAGGACAGACCTGGCGAAAAATGCCCAAACTGAGAAATAGAAGAAGAGGAAGTTAAGCTCGAGCTCGAGCTCGATGCGAGAGCTGCGGCAGGTATTACCTACATGCCTCGCAGCAGGCACTATACAAAGTGCAGGGGCCCCCAAAGCCGCGGATGATGACCAACATGTTCATCGTAGGCGCAGTGCAGCGCAGTGCAGTGCATCGTGCAGTAGGACTCTCCGGTGGGGGCTTCCAGCATGCTGGTGTCATTGCAGCGAGATAGTTGTTTCAGTCCTCTCTTCGGTTGCAGAAAGCAATGACCCCCTCGACTAATCCTTGCGCAGATCCAATTAACCTCCCGTATGTAATCATTACTTTTACCTACCTACGGCACTGTACAAAATACATTTACTCCTATAGTAAAGAAGGTATGGTTACTGCGAATTAATTAAGTAGGTCTAGGTTATACGCCTCATTACCCCTATCACACCACACGTGATGAATAGCATAGCCATCATCACATCACGATAGTCGTTGGCGATGCAGCGCATTGAGGGCTACGACTTTACGAGTTTGCGATTCGTCCATAGTTTGAGGAGAGACCGTGATTGATTGATTGATCCCCTGGTTCGAAGTTTTTTTCGTCCTCGGCCAGCCAATCCGAGCCTGGACTAGACTACCAAAATTAGCCTAGTCTTGCGAATCTTAAAACCGTCCGATATTCACCACTCCGGAAGTGTGAGGGCCAAAAATCCAATGTTGCTTATTAAATTGGGGGTCCTACTNAAAAAAAAAGCTACCTACCTACTATACTTACATACTTGGCCCGCTAACTATATCCTGTACTTGGCACCCCAACTCTACCTGGGTTGGGGCAGAGTGGTCAACCGTGGCTCGAGTTGGGGGTTGAAACTCGCCTGAGGCACGATCGGCCGGGAAAGGCTACACTAACCAGGTTGACTGCTCGTGCGTACAGCAGTTGATAGCACCTAGCGCACCCAGTTGTGGTGTAGTGCAGATGCCATGTCGTATTATGAGCAACCCATCCTTGTCCTCAGAAGCGCGCACTGATAGATATTGGCTCCCTCTCTACCTATGCAGCGCGGGGTTCGCAGGATTGGGTTTGCTAGACTAGGGAAACATCGGTATAAGAGCAGGTAATAAGTATTAATTGAACTATCTATCTGCACGTCGGGACGTCAATGGGTGCTAGAGAGTAGTATAATGAGTATAGCGTGGCCAATCTAACAAAAGGGGTAGTCATATGACGCCACAGAAAAAAATTCGCTTATGTACAGAATACGGAGATCTGCCTCACAAGGGTGGTTGGTACGGACACTTAGTCCCTATAGGGCTAATGCAGGAACAATAGGTGTCGCACGCCGCTGCTGACAGACAGTTGCAGTCAGTCGGGTCTCCTGGTGCCGGAAGAGGTCACTCGTCATCGCGATGAATGGAGATGGCACGACGGCAATGTCGAAAGATCTTGTTTCGCGGCATCTGTCTATAAGACTCATGAAAAACCCCTCACTTCACCGATCATATCTCTTCATTTCTATAGCTGCTGATGTTCAAAACAGGATTGCCGGGTTATCAAGCAATTCCGTTTCGATCAGAATGGTATATTTAGTGTTTCCATGCTTTGTCTTGCGGTGTTGAGTGAGTGTGATACGAGTAGATCACGGGAATCGGGCCTGGAACCTCGCGGGAGTGCGCCATCTTCTTGGTAGTTTTACACTATATCGCATGATGAGAACATGCGGGAGCACGGACGCTCAACCAGATCGCATGAATGCAAAGACGGACCTCGTAGTATCGTCATGTATGAAATGTTTCGCTTCTATTCTCATCCCCATTTATTAATGCTTAATCATTATAGAATTTCTATAGTCATCCTTGTAGACTGTTGGACATAGCCAGGATGCCCGGAATCCTTCCCCCGAATCTTGTGTAGTCTTTTAATTATCATTATATTACCCACATGAGCCCAGCTCTCTATGCAGCCTAAGCCATGCCAGTTGTCTAGGTTTTCATTCTTCGTTAAATCGGTCCATCCATCTATTATCCCACTTGTATAGGTTCCCAACTTTTAGTGTGCGCCGAAATGATCAGAGAGCGTGTTGATGGCATTACTGGACTGGCATGATCCTGGATTGCATCATACTAGCCGGTATATTAGGTAGGCGAATGACATCGTTGCAAGGGAGATATCGATCGCTTCCAGCAAAATACATGGCTCCTATAGATTGTAAATTAGTCAGATCAGCACGGTTGAAAAGGATAATTTGTCTCTGGTCCTCAGCGGGATATAGGTCGTCGTAGGTGATTCTTAGCGATCGACGGGGGTCCTGGTGGAAGTCGAGGTTATGCAACTCGCATAATCAGGGTTCTACCGCCTCTTGCATCAATACGGAAAGAACCACTTCGGCACGTCGATGGTTTGGCTTGGCGTTGCTCCTAAGAACAAGCTCGTGGTCGAACCGGACAGTCTACGCTCTGGGTCCGCGCTGATAGTCACTGACAATCAACGTTTCTATAGTCCCCATAATGTGGTGCTCCACGTGTCCTAAGGCGAGGCTAGTGGCCATTCTAGCAGGCCAGATTCGGCTTAATGTCGAATCGAAGACCCTTTAGACATAGGAGGCAATGATGATTGCTTTACCTGCGTGAGCGATCTGCTGGGCTTCCGACGTTTCAAGGGTGAGCAGCAGTTTGTTTGTCCGTACGAGCAACTCTGAATGATATGTTAGTACTCATCATCACGTCTTGAATTGGACTTGTAAGACTAACCTTGGTATTCAAGTGTGTATGAAACGGGCGGGTCCTCATTCTGGCCCAAGAGAAGTGGTACTTGACCCTCTTCCTTCGCCGTCACGCGGAACCTCACCCCAACATCCTTAGATGAACCTATCCATAGGATAGAAGAATCATCGGGACGTGTCTGTCCATCTCGCTGCTGTTCCGTTGCTGACCGTTCCGCTTGCTCTCGGAGCCACTCGCGCCAAACTCTGATGACGCCGTCGCTGACGTTATCTATGCTAAGGAATAGGCCTCTCCTAGGTCCTATCTTCACTAGGTTCGTCACGGCGCAGAGTTGGGTGAAGAGGTCGCCTGCTTCAAGGTTCACATCATATGATGGGACCTGAGTCAAGGGTTCCTCCGTGCCCTCGATGACATTGGTGGTTGGCCATCGGGCGCGAGGGCGGCGGTTTTCATCACCAAGAAAAGGCTTAAACCTTGAGTAGAGCTCGTTCAAGTCTTCCATGTTGGCGTCCTCACCAGCTTCAGACAACCCGTTAGTGCCCAAGTACTTGCAGAAGAGTGATGGAGTGGAAAGTCTATCACTGGGGTGATAGCACTCCAGAATTAGTTCACGCCCCTGAAGTACTGTGGTCTCGACAAGTCTGTAGTAGTGAAGACGGCCAACAAGTCCTCGAAACCGGCGGGAAACGGCAGCAAGCGGCAACAGCGAACGAGTGGGTAGGGAGTCGAAAGCGTTGATTATGAGCTTAATGACGGTAAGTAAATTGGCATGGGGGCCGACGTTTTTGAGGCAAACGTACCTCGTTTGGAAGCGAGTCAAAAGATGTTGAAGTGTGAGCCATGACGCAAGACATGGACTGAGCAATGGAGACAAGAAGATTCAATTGAGGATGACAAAGTGCGTTGGTGAGCAAACACTAGCTCGTCGCCTCTTCGACTCGATGACTTATGGACTTATATATGATATGTACGTGCTAAATGCAGTATGGTGTGAGGTTCCGTGACGTGACTTCAGATCACCCTATTTCGCGTTCCACGAAAAGACGAAAGCACGAAAACGCGATACGGGCCTTTCCGGTCCAGCGAGAATTTTCCGTTTGGGCAGATCAAAGTTAGCTAGCCTTTTAATTCCGGGAATACTGATTTATTGCAAGGTTTGATAAATCGCGAGGGCGAGGCCGACAGCATAGAGTCATTGGTGCCCAATGAAATTGGTAGCCATCGAGCTGGGCCGATAGATAGTCGGTGAGCACTGCCTCTAATGAAGGTGAGCTGTGTGATGATAGCATGTGGCGACAGCAAGCTGCCTGTGCTATGTATGCACCTGTAGAGTATTCTGTACACAGAAAGGCTTCGTAATGGGCTACCTAACATCTATTTGCAAGAACTCGATATATCTAAATGATGTTGAGATGGATCTCCTCTTCGAGGGCCAATTTGGGGTAGGTACAACTTGGCAAAGATGAAATCTCGACATATTAGTCATTGTCGACATGATGATGCAGTTAGATCGTTCCAGGCTAGATCTCCGGGCGTTGCCGGCCATGTTGCGCCACTCAGACAGTTATCAAACAGTATGTGTACTGTAATCCAACAGTGCAAATCTTATCGTCTTACATCATCACGAACTTACGAGGTTCATACTTGATAGTCTCATAGGATATCTCATAATAGTGCGTCTCATCGTATATCTTATAGCTCATCTCATGCAGTACGATGAGAGCTGCGCTGCTTACAACAGAAGGATTAAGCCATATTAGGGATTCTCAATTTATATGTTTTAATTCCTAATTACTCATGCTCGGTAGTGACCCAAGTGACATTCTATAATCATGCAATGGACAGTTAATTCTTCTGGCAGGGTTAGTCCAGATTTCTCTAGACTCTCATATACCTACTCTATCAAACACCAAGATGAGACATCAAATGATAAGTGAACCAAGATCTTAATTTTCAATAACTCTACACAACTATTAAACACTGTTATATTTTCTGGGCAATTCCACGTTTTCTCTGGCCTTGAAACTGAGAACTACCTAGACACGTCTGCATTTCTCGGATCGAGTACATCCGATCCGGTGTTGAAGCTTATTGTGGAATATTTTGCGAGCCATCATACCGCCCATACAGCGAATGATTACTATGGTCCTTTTTTGGAGTTTTCAAGACCCTGGAGTAGACCGGGAGGAGTGAATAGTCGTTACTCTAGCTGTCAGGGAAGGGATAGATAACCCAATCAGCATCTACAGGCGGACACTTAGAAGCAGACGGGTTGCTAGTTCTCAAGCATGTCGACATCCTTTCGCGCAGCGTGTACACCATATAAGTTATTAACCCCCACGAGCCACGTATTCATCACATTATTACTTGAGTAGTTCGTGCCGGTAGCTCGAATCATTTTCAGTCTTGACAGATGCCGCAGGGATCTCCGCCATTCAAGACGTTCGTAGTATCTTCCAGTGCCTAGAAAATTACATCGCCTGCGGCGGCGAGTTCAATAAAGTGTCGTTTGGAGAGTCTAACAGGGTTCTGGGATTTTCGTGGAGGGTATGGCGTTTACGTTATATAGCAAGAGTAGGCTATAACCTGGGTTTATTGCCTCAAAGTACTGGCCTGCGAAATGCGCGTATTTGCAATCCTTCACCTCTGTTAGCAAGGGGGGATTTCACTGGTTCATAGTTTAGCAAACAATAACGATGTCTTAACCAAATCTGGACCCTCACATAATCGACTTACGCCGCTCAGGAAGGTACATCGACATCCGAGCACCTTGCGCCTCGGGATTTCAACCTGCATCCGATATCAACCTCGACACCCATAGTTTCCGCATATGCGTAGCAAACATGGCAATAGACTGCGAAGAGCATCTAGAAGGATGGGCCGGATTACTAGTTCGACATGCCTGACGACAATGGGTAAAGGCTGTAACGTTAAACAAGACAACACGGAAGCTTCGAGTGTCTATCATTTACTTACGTGGCAGGTGTTATTATACAACACTAAATAGAAGTTTGCCAAATCTCGTATTCCATGGACCCCAGTGAGAATTGCCGGCTGCGCTTAGAGTATGGGATGAAGCGATCGAGGGAGAGTCTGGCTGTATTACACTGTCAGTAGAGACGACTAGTGAGCATTCTGGTGACTAAACACTCTCCAAGAGCTAACATGGCTGCTAACCCTTTTCGCTTCCCTGCTGGATCGCTGCCGTAGTGCTATTTTAAACTTACGGGCTACATACCGTAAGTCGGATCATATGTATCGTTACCAGGGTTTCACCTGAAACTATACAGTAGACAGAATATACACAACCACTATAAGCCACACACCGGTGCACTAGCAAAAAAGGTGTACCACTGTTGACGTTGTCAGCGTACATGTATACATACCTTGGAAAGCATATAGACTAGTCTAATAAACCTGGGCTGACTCGGTTATGCGGCTTCTCCTCCCCGTTCACCTACAACATACAAACAACTATTATGGTACGGGTAGTCTTGCACAAACAGCTGTTTTCAAGGTGTAACCCACCCTCAAAAAAATTGTCGGGCTTCGTTCGAAGACGTCGGCTAGGTCGCTCTTTTCCGAGTATGATTTGACCCATGCAGGCTGGTGTCGGTTAGGAGGCAGAGGGCAATTTCCAACGACCTTTGCATCTGCCTTCTGGATGATAAGCTCATATAGACTTTTCTGTACACGTCCAACATAACAGTGTATACTAAGCACAGCACAGGGGCAATGAATGGCCTATGAGCTTATATTCCATATGGCTTTCCCTTATGCTGCTGGTATTTTTGAACACCTATACGTTCGTTCCGTGTTCTATATATATGTCTTTGTGAGCCATGACATCCATCTTATAATCCATAAGCTAATTAGTATTGCTTACCTATTACGTTCTCTAGGGCTAGCCGCTAGCAGACTATCGGAACCCTACAGTAGGCTGACCTCAATGGCACGGTTGCATTATTTCTTGCTTGCGTTAGCAAGTGGAGGGATCTCGCCAATGAGGATGCTGGCGGAACACAGCAGGAAAGCGATTCGAGGAAACAGCAGCAGCGACATGCCAGAGACGTACATAGTACTGGCATGCATCTCGAGTAGTGCTTAGTGGAACCGGCCTGGGTGGATACTGGCTGGTGTTAGTGTAAGCTGGCTCTATCCCATGTTCGCGGACTGTTGCCGTTTCCCAGATGAATGTGGGCCACCCCGGAGTCCTGATGCAGCCCCAGGTCCCTTCCGGGTAGTTTCAGCATGTCGATAGGTTGAGGTGCTGTCCCATGTGTCGTGGCATCGTCTCCAACAGGGCCAGAGCCTCAATTTTCCAATCATTTGTCAGATGGGCACACCAGCGCCCTCCAGCCGTAATCAGTCCCGGCGACGGAGCTAGCCGGCACAGTACGCACATAGGTACATGTAGATAGCGGCGCAGCTACGAACTGCGAATTGGACATGGCGCGCGGGATTTGATCTCGGGTTACATCCCATCGGCGGGCATGATTTCTGATATATGCGTGTATATGCGCCGATAGAAATGCGCCCGTCTCCGTCGTATCGGTATATGATATGTACAAGGACATCTGGCAATTTAAGCTTTTGCTCCTCAGAAATTCCGACTCCCCACATGCAGGTTATGTATGTAAGTATGGAGGCATGTAGGTCTAGTGTAATGTACCACAAACGAGTGAACCATCGAAAACATCGAACATCGTAACCAATCACGCAGCAAGTCCGGTAGACTCCTCAGCCACAAGATGCGACCTTACTCCTTGTGGCGCACGTGCAGGACGGAAGCTGGGTACATGCTTCTGCGGGTACATACATCTCTATCCAGTGTGTCTTGAGTCTTGGGGGAGATAGTGCGGTTACAGGTCAGATGTGACAGGTACCGGCCGAAAATTCACGAGGGAACTGATCGGTTTCTCGCCAATCAGTAACGAAGATGAACTTCCTAATCTGGGATAGGTGCCTACCTAACCGGGTATTTTCTTTCAGTGGTACGGCACTCTGTTGCTCTCTTAGTACATCCCTGTCTGCTGGCCAATAGGTAGCAAAATATGAGCATTTCTACGATTACATGTAGGTAGGTTGTACCTTAGGTAGTAGGTAGGCTGGATATACTCACTGTAGCTGGGCTATTAGCCTATGTCCCTTAGGTATTGCACACACGTACACACATATAGGTGGTATCTAGGTAGATGTAACACCCCACACTTCCATCTCAATTCCATTCCATTCCCATGCAGCTCCCTTATTCCCTGCTTCCTGGACTCCTCAACCGTCCCATCCCATGCGGTGCCATTTCATCCCATCCATTCCATCCTGCCATTCGGGGAGATATCGAAATCGGGTCTCGAGCCATTTCCTTTCTCTCTTTCTCCCTCGCCACGACATCACGTCATGTAAGGAGCTTGGACCCTATGGCGGCTTGGCATGCCGCTAACCTGCCCTAGACCATTGTTGGTCCAGGACACAGCAGCCCGTTGGCCTCTGGCTCTTGTCTAACCTACCTAGACCTACCTACCTGCCTCCTACCTAGGCTAATAGTCCCAGGTATGGTATAGGTAACCGTATACTTCTAGGTACTGTATACTGTAGAATACGCATCGCATACGCTAGCGCGCGCGCAGTGAGGGGAGGGGTCGAGGGATTGATCACACGTACCGAAGCTGTCCTTCCAATTGTCATGCCTCCCCCGTCATGAATAAAGGTTGGTGAGTTGGGGTGAAGATTCGCGATTGCGTCCCATTCATTCATACGCACTCATCCACTTTCCAAGGTTCCCATCTTCCCATTACGGCATTGTAGATAACGGGCGGACCTGTATCCACGGCATGTCTGCCTGTGTATATAAATGGGGCCGTCGGGCGTGGTGTCGTCGTTTGATCTAGCACCGACTGACTCCTCGATACCGATATCGCCATCACCTCGGCATCGTCTCGTCCCGCCACCTCCTACTTACTTGTACTTACTCACTTATTTACTTCATCAACGCTACCCTCACAGCCAAGTGCCAATTCCCGGTGCCTGGCGCCCGCCATCAACACCATCTATTCGAGGCACTCATTGAAGCATCACCTGGTCCGAAACACAGCCATGGGTTCCCTCAGTTTGAATGCGCCCGTCCGGCTTGCTATCCTCGAGACCGATACCCCCATCCCTGCCATCGCGGCCACGTATCATTCGTATGGCGGCGTCTTCACCCACATGTTCAAGCGGGCTTGCGCATCGTATTCTCATCCTGTGCCTCTTGAATCGCAGTTGACGCTCTCCTCTTACAACGTCGTTAACAATCTCACTGCCTATCCGGACCTTGAATCCATCGATGCTATTCTGATTACAGGTGCTAAGTACAATGCATTCGATAGCGACGAGTGGATTCTGCGTCTCGCCGAGTTCACCAAACGCTGTCTCGATAGTGGCCGTGTCCGTGTTATCGGCGTCTGCTTTGGTCACCAGATCATTGGCCGTGTACTCGGTGCTGAATTGGGTAGGAATACACGGGGCTGGGAAGTTAGTGTCGTCGAGCACGAGCTCACGGACGCTGGAAAGAGGATCCTCGGCCTAGAAAAGATGGTACGTCCCGTCTCCCAGTTCTGCTGGCATAGGACACATCTGCTTTCAGCCTCGTGATGACTAACAGGGCACTGGTATGCAGTCAATCAACCAAATGCATCGTGATGCTGTGCTCTCTTTCCCTCCAGGCGTGGTACAGCTGGCCAAGACGGACGTCTGTGACAATCAGGCCATGTACGTCCCAGGCCGACTGATTTCAGTACAGGGACATCCTGAGTTCACGGAAGAGATGGTGCGCGAGATCCTTACTTCACGCAAATATGGCGGTGTTATCAGCGATGACCTCTATCAAGATGGCATAAGCCGCGTCGGTAACAAGCAGGACGGTGTCGCAGTCGCCCAAGCGTTTTTGCGGTTCTTGCACGGATAAAACCGAAGTCGCACAAGACACCAATGCGATAACTAAGGAGAAAACAATAACAATTAAAAAAAATATGAGTAAGACAAGGAAAATCATGCCGGCGGCGGGTGAGAGTATACGACTTTTTATATCTCGCTGTTGGCCGGCGTCTGTGGCGTAGAAATCAGCATCCGACAGCGGAGAACGGGCTTCGCGGGAAACCTGTTCGGGGAGTATGTTGCGTTCCTTGCGTCCCCTGCGTCCGCTCTTAGTCAGACACGGATGCAACACGACGGGAGTGTTATATGGGGTCACTGTCGGTTAAACTACCTAGGCGATTTATCTGCTTGTACCTTGGCAATAAAGATGTGTGTTAGCTTTTCTTGTCTTGTCGGCTGCGGAGATGGCAGGTCGTACAACATATGATGGTAGCTTATGAGGGGCTTGTCGGAAATAAGCATAATTATGAGGATCCTTGAGTTTCCTTATTCTGTAATTCATTGTAGCTTAGCTTTTGTAGTTAGTTATTCCAGCTGATAAATCCCAAGAATACCCCTTACTATCATGTTGATACTTTCTAGAAAACAATAGTCCTGTAGAACAATAGTATCCGTCAAACCTTATGTTCATGTCTCGACGCTGCTTTCGTTGTACTAATAAACCCTGTGAATTTCACTGCAGCTCTAGATGCTGTACCACATGTTGAGGAACCGGGGATATAGTTCTAGAGGCTATAACATATTACTACACACATTGTTACTCAACAGAGAATTTAACTGAGACCTGGAGTTTCGAACTCCCACATACCTGTAAATACCATGATTCCCTGACTTGTTACTTCCCCATCAAAGGAAGACAGCACCCTGGCTCCCGCGTGTACCGCAGCCGGCCATACCCTGCTACTTCGAGTACTACCTACCGGATCCTACTTTCTAGTACATCCGCGGGCGCCGGGGGTGGAATAACGTCAAGGATATTATATATCACCTAGGTCCTAGGTGATGCTACGATATGATATTTCTCGTCTGTCAGAGTCCCGACATGTAACACGGCGTTAACAAACAAACCTACTGAATGAGATATCGCATCGAGGAGAGTAAAGAAAAACACCGTGTAAGGTAGGTACCTACGTAGCTATGCCTGCTGCATCCCCCGTACCCGAGATCTATACCCACCTGCAACAAAAAAAAAAATAGCCCACTCCCCTCAGCATCTTATCTACAGTAAACCTGGTATCTTGGATTCTTGGGATCTGTGGACAGGGGTTTTTGTTTTTAAACGACGTCGCATTCGAAAAAGACACCCCCCCGAACTCGATTGCCGATTCTGGAAACCGGGAGATTCCCGGACTGGACGGGTACAGATGCCCGGACGGGATGTTTTTTTTTCTGGGATTGTGTGCTCCTCCTCGTATGCTGCTACCACACCACATATATACATACATACACATATACATACTGTACTCCCCCCCGATGCAGCCTCGTAGGGATGTCGATGGGGGGGGAGGCTTGACGTCAGTCTGATTTGAAAATACTGGACTTGGTATCTTAGCTAGCAAACTATATGTACATATAGGTGGACAGATTTATCTAGTCAGCCATGTATGTATGTTATGTATGTCTCATGCACGAAATGCCGAGATATCAGCGAAGTCGTTATCTACTAGACTAGATTGTCTAAGTCGTGCTTATGGAAAGGAATGAAGTAAGATATAGATGTGAGTTGGCCTAGACCGACTAGTGCATGTAGCCGATGTCGTAGCCTACCTACTT
>JAPESX010000904.1:0-13131 GCA_029590615.1 Nemania bipapillata
GGGATCCAATATCGGTAGAAGGGCCCGTCTCGTCTGCCAAGTCCGGATATATATACACGTTGTATATATATACCTATATATGGAATGGCAATTGTTCTCTTCCCCCGAGCCTTGGCGTCCCTGTGTAAAGGCTGTATGGGAATAATGCTGCTGTAATTAATTAACAAGGAGTATTTCCAACAGGATTTATGCGAGTGCATTGTAGACGGCAATCTATCGAGCCTACATGTTATGAATGAGAAACAGCGGAGGGATAAAATGCGGCGCATTATGCCTTGGGAGTCATCAAGATAAGCTTTGTATTATGAAGAGCGGATATTGATATTGCGTTTCGAATACTCTCGGCGGAACTCATCTGAATAGGACTACTATTCGGCCGCTCTCCTGTTGGTTGTGATATGGTTGAGTTCCATGGCTAATGGAAATCTTTATCCTCGACCAATGTTACATGTTCAATACGAAAGCGTACTTTATCTCTTAGTGTACCGAACATCGCGAAGCTATACGAGTCAAATGACTTCAGGTGACAATACAGCAGCAGGTGCTGCTGCTGCATATGTCTGCTTTTCTTTTCCCTTCTTTTCGAATGGCCCAGGCTGAGATCAGCAAGTCAATATCATATACTCATCTCCCACGTCGCTATCTCAGTACAACCACAGGTGTTCGACCTGCTTACTTAGGCACGAGATCTAGAACGCAATACTGGCGGGTGTCAACGTGTCGATTTAGAGTGAGGAGAGAGATGCGCACATATGATTGCTCATCATTGAGCTATAAAATGTCACCTAGCCATTCATAGAGACGTAGCATATAGCGGGCTCCAGTTACATTTGGTCAAATACAAATCAAGGTGACAACAATCGCCTTTTCAGACTCACCTATCATTGCGGACGGCTTGGCGACTCATCGAATGTTGATGTCTATTGCGAACTCGATAGGTCGGGGGCCTTGACAGTGGCGTACTTCTGGTCTTATGACTTGCGGGAGTTATGTAGCTCGTTGTATGATGTATGACGGTAAAGTGCAAGGCGACAAAAAGCGCGCGGTCGTGCAGATCATGTAAAATGCCAGTTCATACTATCCATAGAAGACGGAGCACTATGGATGTAGTTGAACACGAACGCGTCGACCATCACACGGCAAGGCGAACAGATGATCGATTAGGTAGTGCGACCCGGGGACGAAGCACACGTTTTTCTGTTTTCCCTAGTTCTTTATTTTTGTTTTGAAATCGTAGGATTCGTAAGCTAGATACTAAAACAGACATTCAGTTCGCATCGACCTACCTACTCTGATACTGCATATTAGTTTCCTAATGAGGCAAATAAAACAAGCGCGAGAGCTCTACTACGTACGTACGAAGACGTGTTCAGCTCTCGACGACTACGTAGCCTAGCCATACGCTATGATTGGAGAGCGGCGTTTATTTTCTCTTTGACTACATGGAGACGGCGATTGTGATGGCTTACCAAGGACGCAAGGTCTTTTAGCGAGCTGACGAAATCGAACTCCGTCCCTTCTCCCCTCGTGCAGATCGCATCAGGATCGCAGGAGGATCGCAGCATCAGCAGCAGCAGCAGGAGCAGCAATAGTAACAGCCAAGCAACAGTAGCACGAAGGGCGAAACGCCATCGTCCCCTGGTACTGTATGTACAGCAGAAAACAGACTCGTCGCTACTCGGGACCGACCACGGGGCTTGGTTTCTAGAAGGTTTGCGGCGCGGGATACATACACGCAACCACACTTGCATCCCAGGGTTCTGCAAGTGATATACACGAAAAGTAAGCGGAATATGCATCGGATTTCGTCTGGGAGGAGAAAAGCTTGGCTTCGAGGACGTGGGCCGAAACAGGTAATGATTGGCAAGATGCGATGGTCGTCCCGCGCCGCGTCCCGTGCCGTGGTGGTAGGAGGGCGGAGGAAGACGGGATTACAAGAGGAGCCAGGTTCTTTTGGTTCTTTTGGTTCGCTATGGCATCTCGTTCACCGAAGTAACTCTGGGGCGGACTCTGGGGGAGGGGGGTGTATACGGAATAGTGTACAGAAGTAGGGCAAGACAAAACAAGACGAGACTCCCCCCATCCTCTCTCCACCAACAACCCCCGAGAAAATAACAACGGTAATAATAATAAAATAAACCAATACATGTAGAATAAGGGAGCATTGGGGGCAATGCCTGGTCGCCTGCTGGCCTACCTACTTACCTTGCTAGCCTGTCTGCCTGCCGCCCGCCTGCCTGTTGGCTCTGGGTAGAGTATGTGTGTGCGTGTGTCTGTGTGTGTCGTTTGCCCTGCTTGCATACCTACCCCGGCTCGGTTCTGTACGTCTGCTGTGCTTCTCAAGTTTAGGATCGGAGATATAACGCCTTAGTGTTGGGGAGTAAACCGGTGGTTAGCCTCTCGGTATGTGTCCTTATTGGCTCCCGTACGTCTATTCTCAATAAGGTCTAGATAGAATACCGCGCATTTGACGCTCGTGCTTGATTGTTATTAATTGTTTTTTTTTTCTGGATCTTTTTTTGATTTTTGCTTTTCCACGGGATGGATGATACGATCTAAGGCCTACAGGCATTAGAAAGCACGCGCGAACGGGACATGCCTTGCCGCTAGGTCGCAGATAGCACCCGATGATGAGATGGCACACTGACAAATGAACGAACACTCTGACGTTGTCGTCCCCCTTTTTTCTCTCTCGCTTTCTCGTGATAAGCAAAGCAAGGAAGCTGGTAAGAAGAGATTTCAATGAGCTACGACAGCGAGCATATTCTTTTTGTCAGATCATCTGTCACCTCCCAATTACGGCGCACAGGTTTTGATGAAGAGAGACGGAGCCAAGAGGGAGACAGATAGACGAGCAAAAGTGAGTAGTAGCCTATAAGAGATCTGGTCGCTCTCAGAAGAAGGTCACACGGCATCACGGTTCGGGGATCACGGCTCAGCCCGAAGTTTCGAAGGAGTGAGTAAGGAAATAAGTTGGGGGGGACAGGGGGTGTAAAAGAAAAAAAAAAGAGAGTTCTACCTAATCGCGTAGTACGCACTCACACCCGCACACATACACACACCAGTGACCACACATACAACGCGCTAGCTCTGTCTGTCTGTCTGTATTGAAAGAGCTGATCTATACTGGAGCTAGGTAGGCGTAGCTCGTTCAACGGTTGTCACTAAAGGTACTGGGAAGATCCCGGCAGCACTGCAGCAAGTGTTAGTCCAACCAGCGATGACCCTGTTCCTATTCTGTATTTTGGACTTGGTAAGCCGCCTTATTATGGGCCAAAAGATGGAGGTTTGTTTGACACAAAGTAGCACGAACCTAATTATTCCGGCGTGTTCTCATCAAGAGCTTGCTGCAGAACCCGAATCATTCCATTTTGCGCCTCGTACTCAGAAGCTAACAGGGCGTTGTCTCTACCAAGTTGAAGTGTGGGCAGTTTATACGTAGGCTCTTGCGAGACAGGGGTTAGGGTAAAGTGAAAGACGCAATTGCATAGGCTTGAATGAGCACTCCAAAATATATNAGACTGTACCTAGATGGGTGGTAGAGGGAGACGAAGAGAGTGAAAAGCGAACGAGGGAATACTAATAATAACAATTAAGCCCAAAACAAGATGGAGGGGTCAGGCGGCTAGCGAGTACGATCGCTACTCAGCGCATAAGTACATCTACAAGCTTTCTCCAATGTTGCTTTGCTAGCTCCCCCTCTCGCCTTAGCGTAATGTACTGGCGTAAATAGAGCCTACATATACGCAAAGGGAAGAGTTTCCGCACTCTGACAACCCAGCAAACCAACAATCCGTCTCACAAAAGCCCTCTCCGCTCAGCATCAGGATGGGATCGGCATCCCGAGGCGGCTGGTCCATAAAGAAGCTGGTCAGCAAACTCAAAGACAGGCACAAATCCGATTTGGATGACTTGCTGGTCATCGGGATTGACTTTGGAACGACGTAAGAAGCCCCGTCTTATAACCAGTTATTCAATAGTTGCTAACTATATAACGTAGATATTCGGGTGCCGCGTGGGCCACGCTCGCAGATTTTGGAAGCGATGGGATCAATCTTATCACTTCATGGCCTGGAACCGGCCGTGAGGAGGGGAAAGCGCCCACTGAGCTGTATTATGAGCATGACGAGACTCTATGGGGTTACCAAGTGCCCCCTGAGGCTGAACCCATTAGGTGGTTCAAATTGCTTCTTCTTCGAGACGAACACCTTTCACCAGAGCATAAGAAGTCTCGTTACCTAGACAGGGCCAGGGAATTTCTGCGAGAAACTGAGAAAACACCGAAAGACCTAGTTGCTGATTACCTGAGGCTACTTTGGCAACACATTCTTGACACAATTTACAAGGCCCGTGGAGAGTCTATCAGTGCCTTGAAAATACACATTGTCATAACTGTACCGGCTATATGGCAAAGCTATGCCCGCGAGAGCATGCGAGAAGCTGCATCGAAGGCTGGAATGCTGAATAGCCGGTCCGGCGGCGCAAGCACTCTAGCATTCGCCCCTGAGCCTGAAGCCGCGGCTTTATCGACACTTTGCGAGCCAGGGCGAAAGCTTAACACAAAAGACATTTACGTGATCTGCGATGCGGGCGGTGGCACTGTGGTGTGTAGCATAGCGTTCTTGTCTGTCAATCTGTACTTAGGGAATATGGGGCTAACGGGACTAGGATCTGATTAGCTATGAGGTTGGAAGTCTAGACCCCATCCAACTTCATGAAGCCACAATTGGAACAGGTAAGTAGCATCGAGTAAAACAAGTGCTATTGCCTGAGCTTAATCTCATTGATTAACCTGAAACATTAGGTGGTGTCTGCGGTGGAATCTTCATTGATGAACGATTTGAGGAGATTTGTAAAACGAGACTTGGAACACGACAATGGAACAAGCTTAGCATGGCAGGTGTAAATACTATCATGAAGAAAGAGTGGGAGTACGGTATCAAGCCTCAATTCAGCATGCGCGACGCTCCTTCAAAGGAATATCCTGTTTTGATTCCCGCCGAGGTATTCAAAGGGTCTACTCATGACATGAACGATGCCTCGAAGAAGCCGGTAATAAAGGACGGACGGATTCACTTTCGAAGGTAGGCTGTTCCTTTCTAAACAACTCAATAATGGCTGGGAGAGACTCATTGTGACTTACTAGCACGGATGTCAAAAACGCGTATGAGAACGTGTTCGGCGAGATCGAGTCGCTTATTGACGAGCAGCTCAAGGCTGTGAAGGTAAATAAGAAGAAATGCAAGGTAATACTGAAGAGACTGAAATGACGAGAGAAAGAGGCTAATAATATACAGGGGATTATTCTTGTTGGCGGGCTTGGTTCGAGTCGATATCTACAAGAATATCTTGACGCCAAGTACAAATCAAAAAAGATAGAAGTGTACCAATCCAGTGGTATTAGACCGTGAGTCAGCTCTTTTTACCTCCGATANGAATATCGCCTGGTTTTAATTTTGATTATAGNACGCACAGCAATCTGCAGAGGTGCTATTTTCAAAGGATTCCTCGAAGTTCCGATAGGAGTAAATGCTCCTATTCAGGGCCCCATAAGTATCGTATCTACTGTGGCAAGACAAAGCTTGGGTATTACCTTCAACGAGAGTTTCAAGGAGGGCAAACATCTTGAGCGTGACAAGTTTTGGGACCCAGTTAGAGGGACATGGAAAGCCCGTGATCAGATGTCGTGGTATCTTAAAAAGGTAAGCTCCTTGCGCAGTCTTCCTATCTTATCGGGATGGCCGATTAATGATACTTCTAGGGTCAAACCGTGGACAAAGTTAGCCCTGTTTCTCGACGTTGGGCCATGAGTTACGAGTCAGAAAGGAAGTATAATCGGGAAATAGACTTAACTATCTATCAGTGCGACGATGATCAAGCCCCTCCGCGTTTGACAAAGAGCGTGAAGCCCTTTTGTGAGGCTTTTTTCAAGATAGACACCCCGTATAGAAGCCTTGCTGAATACGTGAACCCAAGTGGGAAAATCATTAAAGAGCTGAGTTACAACATCCAGATGATACCATCAGGTGCATCTGTTGAGTTCGTGGTTTTGTACAAAGGGCAAAGATTGGGATCGCAATCTATAGATATCAAGTTCGAATAAATCCAAGGGGATATAGTTCAATAATATTGCTTTTTCATGATCTTGCGGACTTGCAGAATGTGTGTCAACGACTTCCTGTGGCCATTCTTGTGGCCCCTAGGCTTTGCGATAATTAATGTATTAATCTAAGTTGCTCATGGATAACTAATCACCACCGTTGGGTCATATCTAGGGATTAAACCTGCCACACGCGTACAATGATGAAGAAGACACCCGCGGCCAACATGGACTATTATGTTGAGCTCCCTTAGAAATTCAAGGAGGTTGTTGATCAAAAGTAGCCGACAGTACTTAAAGGTTAGAGGCTGTATTGTACTAAACTCTCTTACCCACATTAGCAGCACGTTATCATCGAGTTAGCGATGGGAAGGCTGCCTGTGATACCAATCCACATTACATATCGTAACAACGAGTAGCTAAAGTTTTTGTACTTATTGAGTCTATCGTCTACCTAGACTTCATTGCAAGGCACTGTCAAGCTAAGTGAGCAACTGAGAGTATATGCTCAGACGAAAACTATCCTCGGCTCTAGTTAAATCATCACGAACTCGAGCCCAACCAGTCCCACAGAGCGGGAGAACTTTCATAGCAAAATCTTGTAAAGCCAATGGCAACAGAATGGTACACCATGCATCCTACTGAGCCTCTAAAGATCGATAAGGTTTCCCTCATTATCCTTGCCTTCCCCACCTGCAGAACCGGAGTTTGGCTGGTCGTTATACTTTTCGCCTCCAGCGTCAGACACCTCCCATTCTCCCCGATCAGCATTCGTCTCTTTATTCGGATTATGGTTTAATTGCTGAGGTAAAAAGTGTGGAGCCGAGATAAGAGAGGTATTCTGCTGAGTGTAAGGTGTGTAAACCGGGTTACCGAAGACAGAATGTCCTTTAAGAGCCCCCAGGTGTTCAGAGTGTCCCGCATCAACTTGATCTCCAACATTGCTGCCTTGGGATGGATTAGAAGAGACCCACTGCGACTGCGACTGCGACAAATCCAGATGTGCTAAGTCTTCAATGTATGTAGTATCACCAGGGCTAGGAAACCCTTCGCTATGTTGGCGAGCAGTGTCGTTTCTATCATTATTGTATGACGGAACCATAGTCACCTTCGAGACAACCCCCTCCCTGACATCTCGCATACCACCCGTGGTTAGGAAAACCTCACGAAATGTGTCATGGATCTGGTTGGTCACACTAAGCGTACCTGGACCAACATGCGCCACAGGATGAAGCGGGTTGGGGGGTTCTGCCTCCGTAGATTGCACGTGCTCCTGCCGTTGTTGTGCATCGTGCTGCTGGGCGTCAAAGTTTGCCCAAGCTTTACCTAACATATTCGTTCCTATAGATGGGATCCGAGCCGCGATTTGATCTTTGGGTTGTGCTGATCTGTCATTACCCCCGAAGCTAGCCCGACGGCCACGCATCTCATAGCAGCTCTCGCGCAAACGTCCTATACGCCCATCATTACTAATGAATGGCTGATTACAGCCTCTTAGGGAAATTGATCTTTGATCGGGCCTACCGTCGTCCCACGTCTCATCGTTAGGATAAGCACCTGTAAAAGCAGCACAGGTACATTTACAATTAGCGCCGCATACTTCTTGGCATCGATGGCTACAACTCAGCACCCTTTCGCAAGGTTTTAAACAAATTAATCTATTGTGTTGAACCCTAGAAGCTCGATATTAGTATTCGTTGGCAGATCAGTAACTTGGGATGAAAAACGGAAATCGACACTGAAACCAACATACCAGTGACAACGGCGGTCGCAGTCATGGCCACATTCAAGCTTTTCTTTACAAGGCTCCATGCACCCGCCGTGATGGTTAATCCACTCATCTGGATGAGTAATCCAGGTGGTTCTTTTGTGCTGTTGACACGTGATAGGCAATCTCCCATCATAACCGAACCGGTTTTGGCGATGAAAGATAGAATGAACTGGGCCCCACATTTCTCGGGACTCCTTGCACGCGTTCAAAAGATTTACCATGTTTCCAAATATGTAGAACCCTCGACGAGCACGACTGATGGAGACAACACCGCGGTTGCTGTCCTGAAGAAATCCAGCCTTATGCGGCCCATTAGGGCCATTGCTACGAACCAGTGATAAAATCACGATATCGTTTTCTTCACCTTGATACGAGTCAACAGTGTGAACGTTCTTGAATGGTTCACGATGCCCCAATTTCCTGAACTCCCCAAGTATCTTTTTGCGCTGCCCTCGGTAAAATGTCAGCACCGTAATCTCGCTCACTTTAGTGCCGTTCATCAAGAGGTAATCAATAAACCTCACGACCATTTCGGCCTCTAGAACATTGAACTTGCTGAGGTTCTCATCCATTCCCTCACTCCACGTGTGATGGAAAAAGAACGACTGTTGCGCCATCCCCGGGATAGGTGGACGAGCTTCTGGTCTGCTTATCACCGGGTGGTCTTGCAACTCCGGATAGAAAGGATTAAGGACTTCTCGTAATGAGGGATGCATGCGTCGTTGCATATTGAGCATTGTGTACGGCATGTTTAATTTAACGAGTCGCTCAAACATGGAAACGCGAATAAAATACGGGGCATCGTCTAGAAAAGGGGTATCACAGGAAGGTGCTAATTGCTGGTGATCGCCAACCAATATGAGTTGCTGAAGTGATGGATACAGAGCCGACAAGATGCTGGCTTCCTTAGTCTCGGCGGCCTCTTCGATGAGCATGGTCCGCGGCCGAAGAGCAGCAAGGAGGCCACGGTATTTACACAGGCCAGTTGTAGTACATCCAACAATCTCGATCTGGGCAGTTTTCACGCATCGCAAATCCCTGTGCCATCTATTGGCCTTTAGGTTTCTGCAGATACGGGTGTTCGCTGCAAGCTCAATGCGAAAGCCGTCTCGCCGGAGGTTGAGTAAGGCGCGCTGCCAGAACTGGTAAATAGCACCACGGTACGGTTGACTAATATCCCATAGATTATCTTTCTTAAGTTCCTGACGAATCACTAAATCGGCCTCGGTGTATTGTCGGGGATTGGCACCGGTCCACTGATGCTTGATAGGTACCCATTTACCATGAACTCTGCCACTATCCTCGTCATCGTCGGCAATGCAATCATCCAACTCTATGTCATGGTCATCGGCGTCGAAGTCTGCCGCGTCGTCGCTTTCTTGGCTGTCGAAATCAGGGTCTATCGAAGCCATAGATGGCGCCTGGATGCACTGGTCACCGAGCCACTGGGAGAGTATACCAGAAGGCGACATATCAACTGATGTCGTGTGTGCCCAACCATCCTCGGTAAGCAAGGATTGTAGCTGTGCCTCTCTAATGATTCCTGCAGACCGGAGGGTCTGTGGATCTATCAATTCCTCAGAAAATATGTCTGCAACAATCTCCTCGAGCTGGGTGATGGTCTTTTTGCGTGCTCCTTCGAGCGCCCTGTAGTCTTTGTCTTCTGCCTGTGCCCGGGGAGGCATCGCACGACGACGAAGATTATACATACTGTAGCGTTTCATGTCTTCATTCTGTGTGCGACCGCCCAAACGAACCGTATTGAAGCCGAGTTTGATTAACTGGCTTAGTATCTGATCGACCGCATGATTAGTCTGGGCGGCGACGATAATGACATTACTTCCTCGCTGTTGGCTATCTAGTAAGATTTGAAGAGCCTGGACTGATGTGAACGTTTTCCCGGTACCGGGTGGGCCTTGGATGATACCGAGCTCTTTAGTTAGAATTCGATGAACAGCCGAGAGCTGGGAGTTGTCAAGGTTGGTATAGGGCGAGATCTCGTCGTTAATACCGTCAGATACTTGATAGTTTCTCAATGATTCCCTCACTTCAGCTAAGCGTTCGCGGATGGTATCGCTAGGTAGAGTAGATGAAGCCGGTATATGATGAATGAGGGAGCTGATGTTCATTCGAGGATTCTCCTCGACATATCTAGCTGTTAAGTCACTCTTATCTAGGCTGACTAGGTATTTATCGAGTGGCGTAATGGTAGCGGCCACATGTTGTAGCCCTACCATACAGTGGCGTACTGCTTCAAAGTAGCCTGAACGGCTCTGGAGCATGACAAGCTCAGTGGTAGGGTCTAGAACGGCATCGTCTGTATTTGCCCAGAAAATTTGAATAGTAGGCGGGTTCTGGTCTAGCCCGCCCTTGGTAGGGTGGTCCGCTATAACAGCCGGCATGCAAATGGTTCTAAATCCATCCTCAGCAGTTGATATGGCCACAAGGCCTCCTGTAATTAGGCGCCGCGTTTGGGCCCATTTTATCTTTTTGCCAGCTCTCTCGGTCGAAAATTGAATACGGCACATGGGGCCGAGCCGGGTGAGTAGATATCCTTGAACAAAGACCTAGATTAGTGTTAGCTTCCAAGGTTCTATCCTATGGCTTTACATATATGAGGAGCCTCACCTTGGTATAGATACAAGTTTCGTCGTCATCAGCCATTGTAGGATCTGTGCGGTACTTTTTAACGGAATACCGCAACAACGCAATCGCTTCCTCACGCTGTAGTCTGTAATGGGTTTCAAGGTAAGTGTTCTTATCCGGAAACGCATGCTTCCAGTTGTTGGGTAGCAGACTGTGGATCCTTTCAAGGGCTTCTGGGTCATCCCAATTGGGATTCAGGTCTTCAGAGGTAGGAATCTCGGGGAATGTTTGCCACTCAGGAGTGTTTGGGGAAGCTGGATGACAGAATTTAACATGGTTCTTAATGATTTCTCTTTCTTCCTGCATCCCACGGCGTTAGTACTAAGCTACGGAGACAGTAGAGAGGTTGTCAGGCTTATTACCATGTATCCGGACTCTATGACGGGGCCGTGAGTCTCCATGATGTTCTTGGAAACAGTTAGTTAATCAGGAATGAAAAAAAAAAACATAATTCAACACCTAGAACTCAAGGAGTATACGGGATTTGAAAAATAAGATGTTATGATAACACAGGTGGAGACACATAGGATTATGCGTGAGACAGGTGAGTGGGTGTGGTGAAGGGTGACAAACGAAGGGTTGTGAGGAAAAGGAAAGGTCAGGGAAAGAGGGCAATGAAAATAAAGATGATGGGGAAACAGGATAATATACATGTATCCCACCTCTATGTAGGTACCTAGGTATGTACAGGTACCTACATATGCATATATATATACCTGGATGTAGGTAGGTAGGTACGTATCTTAGATACCTAGGTTTATCTGTGGGAAAGCACAGGACTGAGGCTAAAATAAAGGAAGGTATGGCAAGAAAAGGTCATAGATGGGAGGAAATCACAGCCACTTAGCGTACGGTGATGCTCTGTGCCTCCCTTGAGACCTGGAGGTGTAACCCTAGGTTGCCTGCTTCGCTAGGCTTCTGTAGCAGTATTGGTATAGCTAACCACACATTCGGTATAGAGACGGGAGTTCTGCTGCGTACCTTCCCTGGTGGCGAGTGGAAAGTTATTATGGGCCTTGACCTCGGTTGGAGACCAAAGCACTTGCTGTCGTGGTAATATTGCGAGATCTAGATAGGGCAGCTTTGAAGTGAGTTAGTTCATGAGTACACAATAGAGGGCAATTGCTGGACCTGAATCTTCACCTACCTTATGTAGAATGGGAGTGGAAAAAGAAGTTTGGAGTAGACCTATAACCGCGTAGATATCCGCTCTCCTCTCTGAAGTTTAGAAATCGAAACCTTCACGTACGAAAGGTGGAAGGAAGAGATGGTGGCCAACAAGAGAATCGGGGAGAGGTGACTCCAAGGCTTGGGAATTTTATAATAAGTCAGACTATTGTAAAGAAAAATAAGTCTGAATACCGTGAGTACAGCTGTACCAGAAAAAGAGAACGTGGCTTGTGAAATGGGGTAGGGAAGGCCGGTTGTAGCCAAAGGGTGATAAGAAAAAGAATGTGCCTTGAAAGAGCGAACAAATAAAAGATTACAAGGTTTGTTGCTGTTGTTTTTTGCTGTTGTCACAGTTGTTAGTTTGTAAAACGCCGCCCCTTCCCGAACTATGTAAACAATATGAACTAGCAACACCAAACTTACTATTTGATACTACATAAGGTACTAGGTATTTAGATGTATAATAGCGAGTACCTCTGATGAGACTGTACTTTTTGATGCGTCGCCCCGCCCTCTTCTGAATTTCTAGCCAAGACTTCTAGTTTTAATTTCACGTTTACTATCCAGAAGTGGATTCCCTGGTTTCTCTGTTAGCAAGTGAAAGTGATCGATTTCAAGTTATACAGTCAAATTTAGGATTGTAAAGAGTGCAACTTTTCCTGATGCTTAATTTGTCAGAGCCCGTTGCCCGTGTCCTACTAGCCTTCGTACAATGTTTAGAATCCAAGATGAGGTATTAACATAGAAAGCAAATGTTTAGTGATTGTATTTTGTATTTAAACGAAAGAAAAATCGATGAAAAGAGTTATAATTCTAAATTACAAGGAACTGTCTAGTATAGATTGGAAACCTTGGCTTTCGCGTCAATGGTTCGTACCTTCATTCGAAGCAAGAAAATAAGTCAGCAGGCACTCATTACTGAGTACTCAATAATGCTAGAAGCTTGACGCCACTGTACTCTGGATAATTAGTATGAGTGGACAAGAAAGAAGACTCATAGTGGTGTTAGCAAAAGTGGTTGCAAGCGAAAAGCTAGAAACCTAGCATACCACCTAGAAAGCAAATCAAGGTGAATGGTAGGTGGAAAAGTAATCACTCACCTGGTCCCCTTCGTCTGGAGAGGCTTCAACGTGTAACTCCCATTATATATCATGTTTTGTACAGTCCAGTGCATATTGGGCTGACGGTTACGGATCGCCCGGTACCGCCCCAGGTTGACGCACACCCTCTTCTCCTAAGCCTCATTATCACGCGACAAGATGCGCATCTTGACCGGACACAGCTCGAGGGTCTGCCAGCCCATCGCGGTCTTGAGCTAGTCGTTTGGTAGCTCCATGGTATCGGAGTGGTCTTCGTCCGACTCCGAGGGGAGGATGTAGTTGAGGTCCTCGAGCGTTGGCGCATCCTCGATAGTGTACTACGCCGGGCCGATGGGCAAGAAGCT